>PVIY010060588.1:0-11574 GCA_004026745.1 Myrmecophaga tridactyla | reverse complement strand
TCTGTCAAAGAGGTGAAATGTGGAACAGATCCGGCAGGTAGAAAGGTCTGAGGGATACGGATATCTTAGGCAATTGAAGATTAAGATGTCCCCAGAGGATGGGGAAGGATATTGTGGTGAAGTCTCTGAGAACCAAGAAGAGGGGGAGAATGAAAGAGAAAGAAACAGAGAAACAGAGGGACTCAATTTGGCTTTCATTGGACTCCTGCCTGACACAGTGAGAAGCCCCTAATCAGGTCTCAGAGGGAGCATCACCTGCCACTCTGTCACCTTGGATCTGATTGGTATGGAGATGAGCTCCTGCCACCTCTGAGGTGGGAACCAGAGACTCGGAGTAGACCAAGTTTATGTCCTGGGATAGTCAGATCAGAGACCCTAGGATCCTAGAGACACAGAGTTGCATGAGGACATAGGAGAGAATGACAATGAGCCAAGCAGGAGGAAAAAGTGAAAGCATGTGGCCAAGCTTCTTGGTCAACAGCCATGATTTGCAAGTCCAGATGGTTGGAGAGAAGTACTGTCTCCTGGCTGGCTTGCCAAAATATGTTGCTAGATTTTGGTTTGTTTTCCATGTTATTGGCTATGCTGCAAGAAAGAATTCAAGGGCACAACACAGCATAGAGTAAGCAGATAGAAAATTTTTTAAGAATGCATGTGAAAGAATGTGAAAGCACTCTCACAAGCAAAGGGTGAGAGGTGAGAAATTAAAATTAATTTCCCATTAATTTTATTGTAGAGTAGACCATAGCAAAGTAGAGTGAAAATGTTATAATATTGTCAAATTTAAATGAATTTGGATATAACTTGTTTGGTGGTTGGCTAATCTCCACTGGCAAGTCCCCTGTCTCAAAGAGAGCAGCATAAAGATAGGAGGTATTTTCTTTGGTGCTGAAGTATGCTGGTTTGAAACTGTTGTGTACCCCAGAAAAGCCATGTTCTTTAATCCTCATTCAATATTGCTGGGTGGGATCTTTTTGCTTCCATGGAGATGTAACTCACCCAGTTGTGGGTAGTAACTTTTGAGTGAGTGGTTCCCACAGAGATGTCTCTCCACTCATTCAAGGTGGGGCTGCTTGCTGAAGTCCTTTACAAGGAAACTGTTTTGTAAAAAGCTTCAGTGCTGTCAGAGTCCACACAAATAAGACCTTTGGATGAAGAGGGAAAACACCCCCAGGGAATCCTTATGAGATGAGAAGCCAGGAGAGAAAATTAGCAGATGTGCCCAGATGACTTTTCAGCTGACAGAGGTGTTCAGAAGCCAAAGGCCCCAACAGATACCAGCCACATGCCTTTCCAGCTGACAGAGGTGTTCCAGATGGTATCAGCTTTTCTTGAGTAAAAATAACGTATTGTTGGTGCCTTAATTTGGACATTTTCACATTATGAAATGTGAAAGAGAGGTTTGACAGCTGAGCAGGAAGAGAGTCTGTCTATTCTGAATCCTCCTTAAAAGGCTTGCAGTGATTAGATTAACCATCACTCATTGCAGAAGACATTCCCCTTGGCTGATTATAAATGGAATCAGCTGTGGATACAGCTGACATGATCATGATTTAATTCCATGAAATGTCCTCATCATGATGAACAGGCCAGCACTTGCCCAACCAGACAAATAGGTACCACCACTTGGCCAAGTTGACACATGAACCTGACCATGACAGGTGTTAAGGTTAAAAAGAATAAGTAAGGGTATCTGGATTCAAGGAATCTGCAGGATCTGAAAGAATATCACATTCAATTTTTGCTGTTTATTCTGGCTGACATTGTATTTCATTCTCAATCTAAGAGTTGCCATCTTTTTTGATTCTTAGCCATATCTTCTCAAATATTGCTCATTGAGCATTTTCTCTATTATAACCGTTTGAATATCATATGTTGGAATTTCTCAGCTTTCCCCTATGTTCCTTCCTTCTCTGTTGTATTTTTCATCTTTTGTTATCTTTGGATATCATTGTGATGAATTTATTCAGTTCTATATTCTTGTTCATAAATTCTCTCCTTAGATGGATCTAATCTTATGCTTAAACCAGTGTTGCATTACTAGTTTCTATTGTTATTAACTTTTTTTTCAAACATGCCCAGTCAACTTTCAGAGTTTCTTGTGCTTTCAATTCATTTCTCATATTCTTAAAACTTTAAACCAGGAGGAACTTCTGGGGAAGATTCCAGAGCAGGAAGCTCCAGAGCTCCTCCAAAGCTAGTAAACAGTCAGAACTATTTGAAACAACTGTTCTTGTGCTCTAAAGTCCAGAAGAGCACTGTAAAGTATCCAGGGAAAGGCAGGAGGAAAAGCCTGAGAATCTGCAGGGAAAGACTGAGAGTGGCTTCCTTCACAACAGCAGCTGGTGCCCATCCACCACTTGTGAGGTGGGCCACCTTAGGATCAGGTCCCTGGCTAGCTAAGTGTTGACAGAAAGGTACATAAAAATCCTCTTCCTGAAGAAGAAAGTAGGGCAGGATGGCCAAACATTGATCATAGATTTTGATTTATAAAATCAGTTCATTGGGTCCTAACTCAGAACTACCATTTTAACCCACCCTGGACAAAGATGGCTGTAGCCATTGCTTCAACCCTGCCCCAGACAAAGGTAGAGGCAGAGGTTTAAAGACACAGTACCTCCTTAGGGTGGCAGAGAATGCTTTAATGAAAGGCACCATCTACTGGGCAGGCCAGAAAAGTGCAGCTTCAAGAAGTCATCAGAAAGCCATTCAGTAGTTCAGTGGTAGAATTCTCGCCTGCCATGCAGGAGACCTGGGTTTGATTCCCAGTCCATGCACTTCCCAAAAATCAAACAAACAAACATATTCAACAAATTGTGCTGCAATAACAGGATATTCACATGGAAAAATAATGAAGTGTGACCCTGCAATATAGCATACAACAAAAATAAAGTCATTTGATATCTTTCCGACCATTTCCCCTGGCCCTTTGGACCTGGTCTGTGCCTCCTTCGTGGGTTCATGGCTCTGTTTTGGCTGGAAAATACTAACTTGGGGAAGTCCTCTTCAGGGTGACCCTCCTTCCAGAATTTGCCCTTAAGGCAAAAACAACTGGAGGCAAGTGTTTTTGTTTGTAAAAGCTGCAAGAAGGCAACATACCAGAAATGAAATGGCTTTTAAAAAGAGGAATTTATTAAGTTGCAAGTTTACAGTTCTAAGGCCATGAAATATCCAAACTGGAGCATCCAGGTAAAGATACCTTGATTCAAGAAAGGCTGATGGATCCAGAACACCTCTGTCAGCTGGAGAGGCACAATGGTAACATCTGCTGGCTTTCTCTTCTCAATTAAAAAGGCTTCCCTGGGGCCATTTTCTTTCTGCATCTCCAAAGGTCTCTGGCTTTGTGGGCTCTATTGGCACTGAGCTTTTTCCAAAATGGTTTCCTCTAAAAGTAAGCAACCTCACCTTGAATAGGTAGAGACACATCTGCATGGAAAACAACTAATTAAAAGTTACCACCCACAATTGGATGGGTTACATCTCCATAGAAACAATCAAAGAGATCTCGCCCAGCAATACTGAATGAAGATTAAAGAATTTTACTTTTCTGGGGTCCAAGACCAGTTTCAAACTGGCACACAATGAAAGGAGCATGTAAAAACTATAAGGGCAAAGCAGAAACAAACAGAAGAAATCAAGATTCTCAAAGAAGGAATAGAGTAAAGGAAGCTTTCCACATTTTGGGTCACAAAAAAATCTCAATAAATTGAAAAAGATTGAAATTATAAAATTACTTTCTTTGACAAAAAAGAAATGAAGCAGGAAATCAATAACAGGAAAAGAAAAAAACTAAATTCACAAATATGTGAATGTTAAACAACTCTTAAGCAATTAGTGTGTCAAAGCAGAAACTGCAAGAGAAATCAGTAAATATCTCAGAACAAATGAAAATGAAATATGAAAACTTAAGAGATGCAGTGAAGTCAGAGCTGTACCCTACAGATTATAAATTTAGGAAAATTTATAACACTAAACCCCTACATTAAAAAAGAAGAAAGAGCTAAAATCAAAGACCTGACTGGAAGAACTAGAAAAAGAATAGCAAGTTTATCCCAAGGAAAGATTACAGCATAAGTAAATGGAACTGAGAATAAAAAGCAATAGAAAGAATTAACAAAACTAAAAGTTAGTACTTTGAGAAGATCGATATAATTGACAAATCCTTAGTTAAACTAAGAGATGAAAAAAATAGAGAAGATGCAAATAAATAAAATCAGAAATGAGAGGGGGAAATTACTATGGACTCCACAGAAATAAAAAAGATCATAAAATGATTCTATGAACAATTGAATATGAATAAATTATACAATTTAGATGAAACAGAAAACTCCTAGAAACAAATGAACAACCTTTGCTGACTCTAGAAGAAAAAAAAAACACCTCAACTCACCAATTACAAGTAAAGAGACTGAACCAGTCATCAATCCACCCCAAAAAAGGACAGACAGCATGTTAAAAGAATTATACAGCATGATCAAGTGGGTTTTATCCCAAATATGCAAGGGTGGTTCACAAGAAAATCAATTAATGTAATATACCACATTAACAAATCAAAAAAGAAAAAGGACTCATGATCATCTCAATTGGTGTAGGAAATGTATTTGACAAAATCCAGCATCCTTTCTTGATAATAACACTACAAAAATAGAAGTAGAAGGAAGCTTCCTCAACATAATAAAAGGCATATATGAAAAACCCACATTTAACATCATACTTGTAGTTTGAAGCTGTTATGTACCTCAGAAAAGGTCATGCTGTTTTGTACAGACTTATTGTAGGCAGGACCTTTTGGTTAGATTATTTCTACTGATCTCTAACTCAATGTCATTCAAGGTGGATCTTAATCCTTTTACTGGAGTGTTTTATAAAAGTGTTGAAATTGAGAAAAGCTCATAGAAAAGGCCCCGGTGAAGCTGAGAGACAAGGACACACCCACAGAAGGTGAGTGAGGAAGACACTGAAGCCAGAGGCTGATAGTATCAAAGCCCAGGAGAGAAGGATCAGCACACTCTGGCCACATGCCTTCCCACGTGAGAGGTGTCCCGGTGCTGGCAGCCTGTCTTCAGTTATCCAGTTGATGCCTTGAACTGGAACATTTTATGGCCTAAGAACTGTAAAATGTAAGTTAATAAATCCCCATAGAACAAGCCAACCCATTTCTGGTATATTACATTCCAGCAGCTTTACCAAACTGAAATACTCAATGGTAAAAAACTGACAGCTTTCTCCCTAAGATGTGGAACAAAAGATACTCACTGTCACCACTGTTTTTCAACATTGTGCTAGAAGTTCTAGCTAGAACAGTTAGGCAAGAAAAAGAAATAAAAGGTATCCAAATTGTAAAGAAAGAAGTAAAACTTTTTACTATTTGCAGATGATATGATGCTATATATAGAAGGCCCTAACAGATCAATAGTAAAGCTACCAGAGCTAATAAATGACTTCAGCAAATTGGTAGGATAGAATATCAACATACAAAAATCATGAGTGTTTCTATACACTAACAGTGAGCCATCTGAGGAGGAAATTGTGGGAAAAAATTCAATTTACAATAGCAAATAGAAGAATCAGATATATAGGAATAAATTGAACAAAGGATATAAATGACTTATATACAGAAAACTACAAAAATTGCTAAAATAAAACAAAGGAGACCTAAATAAATGGAAAGACATTCCATGTCCATTAATTAGAAGACTAAATGTCATTAAGATGTCAATTCTACCCAAATTGATCTACAGATCCAACCCAATTCCAATAAAAATTTCAACAGCCTATTTTGCAAAAATGGAAAAGCAAATTCTCAAATTTATTTTAAAGATTAAGGGCCTCAGAATAACCAAACAACATCTTGAAAAGGAAGAATGAAGTTGGAAGACTTACACTTCCTGTATTTAAAGCAAATTACAATGCTGCAGTGGTCAAAACAGAATGTACTGTCATAAAGTGTAGATATGTTGACAAAGGAATCAATTTGAGAGTTCAGTAATAGATCCCCACATCTATGGCCAGTTACTATTTGTCAAAGCTGCCAACTCCACTCAAGTAGGACAGAATAGTCTCATTCTGGGAGAATGGGACATCCATATGCAAAACAATGAAAGAAGATCCCTACATCACACCTTATATAAAAATTAACTCAAAATGGTTTAAAAACCTAAGTATAAAAACCAGGACTATAAAACTCCTAAAAGAAAATGTAGTTATTCAAAATCTTATGGTAGGTGTTCTAGTTTGCTACCTGCTAGAATGCAACATACCAGAAACAGAACGCCTTTTAAAAAGGGAAATTGAATAAGTTGCAAGTTTACAATTCTAAGGCAGAGAAGATGTCCCAATTAAAACAAGTCTATAGAAATGTCCAATCTAGGGCATCCAGGAAAAGATACCTTGATTCAAGAAGGCCAATGAAGTTCAGGGTTTCTCTCTCAAGTGAGAAGGCACATGGTGAACACAGTCAGGGCTTCTCTCTCAGCTGGAAGGGTATGTGGTGAACACAGTGTCATCTGCTAGCTTTCTCTCCTGGCTTCTGGTTGCATGAAGCTCCCCGGGAGGTGTTTTCCTTCTTTATCGCCAAAGGTCACTGGTTTATGGACTCTCTACTTTGTGGTGCTGAAGCATTCTCTGCTCTTTCTGAATCTCCTTCATTCTCCAAAATGTTTCCTCTTTTATAGGACTCCAGAAACTTCTCAAGACCCACCCAAATGGGTGGAGACATGTCGTCACCTAATCCAGTTTAACAACACTCTTGATTAAATCATATCTCCAGGGAGATGATCTGATTACAGTTTCAAACATACCGTATTGAATAGGGATTATTCTGTCATTATGAAATGGGATTTTGATTGAAACATGGCTTTACTAGGGTCCATACATCCTTTCAAACCAGCACAGTAGGCAATGGTTTCTTAAACTTTATACTCAAAGTACAAGCAACAGAAGAAAAAAATGGATAAATATGACCTCCAGAAAATTAAAAACTTTGTGTCTCAAAGGACTTTTTAAAGAAAATTAAAAGGCAACTTACTCAATGAGAGAAACTATTGGAAACCACATAACCAATAAGGGTTTAATATACAGCATATAAAAGAAATCCTACAACTCAACAATAAAAAGAAAAACAACCCAATTAAAAAATGGACAAAAGAATTTAATAGATATTTTTCCAAAGAGGATATACAAATGACTAAAAAGTACATTAAAAGATGCTTAACATTATTAGTATTAGGGAAATGCAAATAAAACCACAATGAGATATCATTTCATGCCTACTAGAATGGCTACTATTTCTATAAAAAAATAGAAAATGACAAATGTTGGAGTGGATGGGGAGAAATAGGAAATTCACTGCTGATGGAAACATAAAATGGTTCAGCCATTGTGGAAGACACTTTGGTGGTTTCTCAGGAAGTTAAGTATATCATTGCCATTTGATCTGCCAATCTGGCTATGATATATATACCCAGAATATCTGAAAGCAAGGATGCTAACAGACATTTGCATGTCAGTGTTCATGGTGGCATTATTACCAACTGCTAAAATTTGGAGGTAACCCAAGTGTTCATCAACAAATGAATGGATAAACAAACTGGTATATATATATATATGCACACACAAACAATGGAATATTGTTCATCTGTAAGAAGAAATGATGTCCTGATGCATGCAGGAACATCCAGAAGACAACATGTTGAGTGAAATAAGCTCAACACAAAACAACAAATATTATATGATCTCACTGATGTGAAATAATTATAATAAGTGAACTCACAGAGTTAGAATTCAGTATGTAGATTATCAGAGGATGGAATTGGGGGTAGAGAATGGGGAGTTGATGCTTAATTTGTGCAGGATTTCTATTTAGCTTGATTGTAGAGGTTTGGAAATGGATAGTGGTGAGGATAGCTCATTACTGAGAGTACAATTAACATCACTGAATTATGTTAGTGAATGTGGTTGAAAGAGAAAGTTTTGGGTCATGTATTACTAGTAGGAAAATCAGAAGATAAAGCTTGGAACTGTAAAACACAGTGAATCCTGTTGTGGAATGATGGACTATGGTTAACATTGCAAATATAAGAATGTTCTTTCATGAATTATAACAAATTTATGACACTAGAGCAAGGTGTTACTAATAGAGGGATTTATGGGAAAATATACCTACTGTGAACTATGGACTGCAGTTAACACTCATATTTTTTTAAACTTTTTATTCTATAGCATAACATATAAACAAAGCAAAGAAATAAAATAGCAATAGTTTTCAAAGTATTCTTCAACAAGAAATTACAGAACAGATCCCGGAGTTTGTCATGGGCTATCATACGTTCCTCTCAGAGTTTTCCTTCTAGCTGCTCCAGAATATAGGAGGCTAAGAGTTTGAAATATTTTTTTTATCACCACAATCAACTTTTTTCTTTCTTTATTTTGTGAAAAATGACACATATTTAAAAAGCAATAAATTTCAAAGCACAGCACCGCAATTAGTTGTAGAACATATTTCAGAGTTTGACATGGGTTACTATTCTGCAATTTTAGATTTTTACTTCTAGCTGCTCTAAGATACTGGAGACTAAAACAGATATCAATTTGATGATTCAGCAATCATATTTACTTGTTAAATCCTATCTTCTCTGCATAACTCCACCATCACCTTTGATCTTTCTATCACTCTCTTTAGGGTGTTTGGGCTATGGCCATTCCAACTTTTTCATGTTGGAAGAGGCTGTCCTAAAATGGGGTAGGGAGATGGAACTAGCTGATGTTCTGGAGAGGCTGGGCCCTCTAGGTTTCAGGACTTATCTTGCCCAGGAACATATCTGGAGGTTGTAGGTTTCTGGAAAGTTGCTCTAGTGCATGGAACACTTGTAGAATCTTATATATTACCCTAGGTATTCTTTAGGATTGGCTGGAATGGTCCTGGTTGGGGGTTGGCAAGTTATGAGAGGTAGCAATGTCTAACTGAAGCTTGCATAAGAGCAACCTCCAGAGTAGCTTCTCAACACTACTTGAACTCTCTCTTCCACTGATACTTCAATAATTATACTTCTTTACTCCCTTTTGGTCAGGATGAAATTGTTGATCCCACAGTGCCAGGGCCAGATTCATCCCTGATAGTCATCTCCCACATCACCAGGGAGACTTTCACCCCTGGATGTTATGTCCCATGTAGGTGGGAGGGCAATGATTACACTTGCAAGGTTAAGCTTAGAGAGAGGGAGACCACATCTGAGCAACTAAAAAGGTCCTCCAAAAGTAACTCTTAAGCATACCTATAGGTAGGCTAAGTTTCTCTGCTACCTACGTAAGCTTCACAAGAGTAAGACTCAAGATCAAGGGCATGACCTATTGATTTGGGTATCACTATAGTTTGACACAGTATCGGGGGATTTCCTGATGGTAAAGTTTAATACTTCCATATTTTTTCTCCCATCCCTCAAAGGACTTTGCCATCACTTTTTGATTATCTGCTTAATATAGTTTACGATGTATCCAGGCATTACATTAAGCTACACAATATTAAAGGACCTCTTTCTTATTCTGGGCTACCTGTATTTCAATTATTCAAATGAGCTATACAGAAAGGTTGAGTTAGATTATGTGCTACAGAAAATTTCAGTTCCAGACCAAATAAATCTTTCTTTCTTTGGTCTCAAAGAGTATGTGTGGTTCTAAAATATAGACATTGTCTTCCTTACCCCTGTGTTCTGAATGACTTTAACCCCAACATGATCAGCTTCATTCTTAGCTCTCTAAATATCTGGTTTTATATAAACATAAACAGCCTCTCGTAATCCAGAAATAATATTTACCACTCTGGACTAAATGTGTCTGCTATAAAAGCTTACAATCTAAGCCCCTGTTTTCTTGTAAACATTTTCTAAAGGAGACCAAACCATTCTTGTTCTTTTATTTCTGGCTTATTTAGCCTCACCAAATGTTCCACACATTCATTCATATCATTGCTTGCTTTGTGACTTTGTTCCTTTTTTGTAGCAGCAAAAGTTTTGTTTATAAGTATACACCATCGTTTGCCAATTTACTTCTCAGTCATTGTGTCCTTCAGCCACCTGCATTCATCAGGGATCATGTGTAGTGCCCAAAGTCCACAATCCATCAACACCCTCAATTTTAGATAATTTTATTGTTCCCAAGAGAAAGAAAACCAATAAACACACCCTCACCACATAGGAAATCTAAGCCTTCTCTTAACACTTGCCCCTTCCCCATTATTTACCTCTGCTGTTGCTGTGGTAGTGCTTATGTTTTCCTTTAAAACATAGCCCATAGCATGCAATAGCAGTTCCCCACCCCCACCCCGTACGCTGGACTTAAGCACTCTTTGTACATGAATCATACCTTTGAAGTAGTTCTTGCAAGAACTAATTTATATTTCTAGTGTTAATCAATGGGACACATAGGTTTACACAATCCCTTTCAATCTTGTTCATCTTCAATATCGTAATATTACTTACAAACCCACTAGGGAATCACCTTCACTCCTATCTATTCCCTTACATTGGAGTTCAACCTCATTAGCTAACAGTTCACCCATCTCTAGCTTCTATATGTTTCTAAGTCCCCTATATCCTGTATTATAAATCTCTGATTTTACTTTAATGTGGTCATAAATGTGAAATCATACAGTATCTATCCTTTTGTATCTGAATTACTTCATTCAGCATTATGTTCTTAGGGCTTATCCATCTTCTCATGTGCTTCAGGACGCCATTTCATTTTACTGCTGCATAATATTCCATCATATATATATATACCCCATTTTGTTAATCCACTCATCTGTTGTTGGGCATTTGATTTGTTTCTATCTTTTGGTGATTGTGAGTACTGTTGCTATGATCATCAGTGTACAAATGTCTGTTTGTGTCACTGCTTTCAGGTCTTCTGGGCATATACCAAGTAGTGCTATTGCTGGGTCATAGGGCAACTCAATATTTAATTTCCTAAGGAACTGCCAAACAGTCTTCCGTAGTGACTGCACCATTGTACATTCCCACCAGCAGTGCATAAGCATCCCAGTTTCTCCACATCCTCTCCAACATTTATAGTTTCCTGTGATTTAAAAGCAGCCATTCTTATAGGTGTGAAGTTGTATCTCATTGTAATCTTGATCTGCATTTCCCTTACAGCAAATGAAAATGAACATCTCTTCATGTGCTTCTGAGCCATCTATATTTGCTCTTCATAAAAATGTTTATTCATATCTCTAGACCATTTTGTAATTGGGTTGTTTGTTCTTTTGTTTTTGAGATGTATGGTTTCTTTGTGAATACAGGATATCAAACCTTTGTCCAATATGTGATTTCCAAATATTTTCTCCCATTAAGTTGGCTGTCTCTTCACCTTTTTAACAAAACCTTTTTTTTTAACTTTTTTATTAATTAAAAAACTTAACAAAAGAACATTAATATATCATTCCATTCTACATATACAATCAGTAATTCTTAATATTATCACATAGTTGCATATTCATCATTTCTTAGAACATTTGCATCGATTTAGAGAAAGAAATAAAAAAAAACTCAGAAAAAGAAATAAAACGATAATAGAGAAAAA
>PVIY010060586.1:0-11575 GCA_004026745.1 Myrmecophaga tridactyla | reverse complement strand
TGACCAGGCCTTTGACCTTATTCCAGTACACAGATTGAGCCCTGAACTCTTCTGTCTTTCCCATGGACCATCATCAACTGAAGCGTCATGGTAGGAAGCCCTGGATGACAGACTGTCTTCAGTGAAGACTTCATTTAGTGCTCTCACTGGCAAAACCTGGGGTCCTGAAGCTTCTCATCCTTCATCAGGAATTGTTTCAATATTGAAGGCTACGTTGACTCAAGCTTAGTTGTTGGCCATGAAGGTCCATAAGAATGGGGCTTATGCCAGTCCCTTCAAAGTATAACCTGATTCACTGCCCCCATATCCACCTGAACTCACCAGGCAGAACTTCTGTAAGGCTTCTGGAAAAGCATGTTTATATCGAACAGGTAGACACAAATGACCCTCAGACTCATCTGGATCAGGTTTATCCCAATAATTGGTTTAAGTATGTCCAGGACCCTAGTTACAGCCAGAAGCATTTTGCCACCACCTCCTGCAGCTATGACAGCATCTGCCCATCAAACAGGCTCTTCATTATATTCTCTCTTTACTAGATGAACCTCAATTTCCTCATTTCGTAAACTATCTATAATATGCTGCACATTTTTGGTGTGAATATGATCAAGCAATCCATTGTAGCTAGAGCTTTTCAATGTAACCGCTGCTTCAGAACCTTCCCTGGGAGATATGCGGAGTGGTACCTCAGCTGCTTGAACTCATGCCACATGGTTTTGGTCAAAACTACTACCCGGGACTGGCAGAAGCCACTCTTTGGGTGACTACCACAGCCTGCCAGCTCATGCTGTCCCTGCACCAGGTGCCACTCGCAGCTGCCATTACTGCTGTTGCCCAGCCAGGCGGTGGGGCCTCCAATTCCAGTAGTGCTCGGCACCACCACCCAACTGCCCACCACATGAGGACAGCTGCCTTAATGTTGACTTTTAAAAGTCACTTCTTGCTAAACTGCACACAGTTTCACATAACAATAATAAATATGTTTTAGTGAAAGCAATAAAATGGAAGATGGCATAGATTAATACATAATTAAGCAAATATTGACTTGAGAAATGTAGTTTGATCATATCAACATGAAAACTAGGCCCTTAAGGAGACTAAGTTCTGTTCAGGCTGAAGAGACTGTTCCTCATCGCTGAGTATGTTTCAGGAACTCAATATTCTGTTCATCTGAAGGGGAAATTGACTATGAAGGAGCTCACTCCTGGACCCAGGAGGTGAAGGTGGAGGAACTCCAGCCCAGAGATGGTTCCTTGCATCCCCAGGCCTTAGTGATCTTCGGATTGAGGGTTGAGGTGGGAGAATGTCCCTGGAAGCGGGAAGCCTACAACTAGAGAGTTGGTGCTGCATTAAGATCCAGGTTCCACCTGAGGGAGAACCAATGGGAATGGGAGGGGACCACGCATGGAGGGGTTCCTATGCTGTTGTGGTTCTCCAGCCTCTGCATAGGGCTCCTGTGTTTTTAGCAACCCACCCAAGCTGCTATAGATATTTGCCTGCTGGTCTTTGTGTGGACATGTTTTGAGACAACATAGGCAAATAACTAAGAGTATATTACTGGTAGCTTGTAGTTTGACTAGGTTCACCTTGGCAAGATCTTGTGAAATGTCTTCCAAATTGGCTGTGCTGTTCTGCATTCTTACCAGGAGTGAATGCGTTTTAGGGGTTCCTCATCCTCACCAGCAAGGGGAATTATCAGAGTTTTCAACTTTTGTCTTTCTATTAGAAAGGTGAGTCATGATATCTCCTTGTTTACCCTACAGATTGCTTTTTTCTGTTTGTTGTGGGTGGGGCTTTAGCATGCCACAGTGGGTGATGTGAAGGTGGGAAACTGTGGGAGGCTGTGGGGTGGGGGTGTAGTATTGGACAACATGGAGGAGAGAGGGAGCCCCAAGCTATGGGGCAGAGGCTGTGATTTGACCTGCCTGGGCCTGGGCTGGAAATGAGAGTTAGGAAAGCAGTGGAGAGGGATCTGGTAAGACCAGAGCCTGGCAGACTGAGGGCCTCCTGGCAAGGCTGCATGTCAGACCAGGATGACCCCAACCCAACTGAGGGCCCTCTCCCTCCCCCTAGGTGGCCTCCTGTTGCAAGGTCAGTGTGCGCATCCTTTGTTCAATAGCCCCTCTCTCATGCCTGGTGGTTTTCCTCTTCTGCATTTCCTGCTGCTGGTTCATGCATGTAAAAATCATGGAAGGTGAGCTCGGAGCGTTCTCCTGGTGTCAGCTTACCTTACCATGCATACACTAGGAACCAGATAGACACGGTCAATGTCCAGCCCATATCTTAGTTCTACATCCTTCCTGCCTGAAGCTGAAGCAGCATCTCTGCTTTTGTTAACCCAGCTTTCCCCTTCCTAGGGGGATATGGAGTTATTAGGGTTCAGTCCATGCAGCGCCTGATCTCATTACCTTAATCACTTTAGTCCTGGCGCCTCACTCTTTCTTAACAGACCCACTGGGTTTAGTTTTGTTTTTTCCTCCTGAATGCTTTCTATTAGGGGAATTGAATAAGAACTATCCCTTCCACCCCTCTCAGCCATCCCCAGGCTCTTCCCCCTCCATGAACCTGTGGTCTGTATGTCCTTCCATGGATGACCTGGGGATCTAGTGAGCACCCCTGTCTGGTTCAATACTTCATGACTATGACTGCTTAGCAGAGCCCACTAAACCTTTATGTGTATGCACTAAGAGTGCATCTTCCCAGATTTCAGAACGGCAGGAAGAGACTCCTGCCGGATTATCTATCCTGAGTAGATGTCTCCCTCTTTCCTCCACCCTCAGGGTAACTTCCAGGTTTCCTTCATGCTGATGCCTCTGTCTTATGCAACCGACATGGGGGTTCCCATGGCTCTCTTGGCCAGTGTTGTCTCTTCTCTTTGGATCGATTTTCTTTCCTGCTGTTGCACTTCTGCTTGGCTTTGCATGAAAGACTTTTGTCTGAAAGATTGTTTTCCCTAAGAGATACGTGAGGAATTCTAGAGCAGAGACGTTTCCTTTCTATCTGCCCATCCCCTGAAGGCCCCTGGCCTCTTTGGGAGACCAGGAACCACAGCTACAGCTTCTGAGCCAGGGGAGGCGTCCCCAGCATGTCCATGTCCCGGCAAAATGTTTATGGGTCCATTCACGAGTCCTCACAGCATCGCCTGAGACTCCGTAAAATTTTCCATCCCTGCCATCTGACAGAGTCTAAGCCCAAGCTGAAACTAGGATTCCCCAAACCCCCTGGGTAAATGTCCTAAGTCCCCTTCCAGGGTTAGATTCGGGTTGAGCCGGGAACACCAGCCCTGGAGAAGTGGGAGTTGTGAGGAGAAGCCTCAGGGCCAGCCAGATGACTTCTGGCAGATCCAGCCGGATCAACGGTTGTAGAAGTGGACTGGGACAGAGAAGGCGTCTGGGAGCTCGACAGCATGACTTCGGCATCCTGTGACTCATATCCATTCCACTAACGCCCGCACCAGTTGTCTCGTGCCACCTAGCGGCCACTTTTATATCTTTTCTTAGGAGTTCCTGCGAAATCAGCATGGGAAGCGATCCAGCCACCGTGACCGCATTATACTTCCAGGAGGCTGACATCATTGGCTGGATTTTCCTGGCTGCGACAGGGCAACAGGAGCAAAGCCATTGCCTGGAGATTGAACCTAGAGGTTTAGAGGAAGGTGGCCAGCACTGTTCTGCCCGGAGGGCTCTTGTGGCTACCTGGGCAGTTGGACCAGCACATACAGCCACTGCATCCCCCACCTTTCCACCCATGTGCATCAATGCAGGTAGCTGCAGGTGACCAGGACAGGTCCTCTTGCATTCACTTGCTGTCCTCTGTATGTCCCACTTGGTAGGTGGCCCTCCTGGGAAATGTCTAAGACCTGCTAATAGAGGTGGGGACTGACCAGGACATCTGGAGAGCAACGTAGAGGATGGCAATTTGTGTGCTGCACTTGACTCAACTCTATCCACCCAGATCAGGAGCCATGTGGTCAAAGGATGGAGAAAGACATGTAATGGAGGTCTCATGGACCCAAAACCTATTGTGTTGTATGGAACCACTGGGTGGTGGCCCCTATGGCAAGAAATGCCAACATTTCCAAACTGTTGCACCCTGGAGACAGGAACTAACCCTAGTTCATGGGTATAGAGGCCTTGCATGGACCCCCACCTCTCTTCCCCCCTCCCCCCACACACGTACAAGTATCTACCTTTGCTACTGAGGTTAACCAGATGGCCCTGGGAGTTCCAATAGGTGCTGCAATGCAAAAGTCATTAATCCTGGTGGTGACGTGGCAGTTTGGGGAGGTCAGTATGGCCAGTGGGTCTACCCTGCTTCTGGGTGTGATCCATTTGTTGCCCAAAATGGGCATTTTGGGCCACCAGGTTGGTACTGACATGCTCTCCCTTGGTAGAACATGCTGTTGGAAAGGATGTAGTGATGACTCTGGATGCTGATTGTAGGGCTCTTGGCTACTGGTTGTATACCTGCTGGTCCATTACTACTTTACAGACACTTGCCTGGGCCTGTGTCAACTTTATTTCTAGGGCTATTGGGTTATAGTGATAAGGTGGTGTGGAATCTTTTATCCTGTATACTCCAGGCTGCAGGCACTGAGTGTGGCAATGAACTGAAGCCCCTACTTCTTGGGTTAGTGCCTCATGTTAGTTGTCTCCCCAGTGCTGTGGGCTGCCATTTTCCAGAGCTTGATTTGTCCTGTGAAGCTGAAAGCAAGCAAGCTCCTTTTATATCACTGACCTTGTCAGGGCATGCTGGGTCTGCGTGTCACATGATTGATGTGGTAGCATTGTGTTCTCTTGCATTGGGTCTAAGCCATGCCTGGTGAGGGACAGCTGTTCAATGTGAATGGGACTGCCCTCCTTCCTCTGTTTTTACCTTTTCTTTGCTGTCTATTGATGATATGAGGGAGGCAGTGGTGCAGATCTGGCTCAAATGCCCTCTAGTGTCTGCTGTTTCACGGTTCCAGTTACCATTGTGGTCCTCTAACTAAGTGGTCATTCTTTCTTTGTCTTTTTGGCCTTCTTTTATTCTTTGGCTCTCTCTGTCACAGAGGACTCTTTTGTTTCCATGGTGTGCAAGCACACCTTGATGACTCAAAGCAGTGTCTCCAGAGCACTCCAGGCTGTCCCTCAGGTGCTCAAGGTTGAGAGGTGGTATCTTTTTGGTATGAGCATCCTGTCTGGTTGCTATACTGAGTGCTGTAGTTTGTGTCAAAGGAGCAGGGATTGAGGCTGTGAGAGACACTCCATAGGTGTAGAGGATATCTGTGTGCACTCTGGCCAGGCTACAGGCTAGCTTTTGACCCACTGTGAGGGTCTTACCATTTTCCAAAGTTTGGAGGAGGAGGATGCCATGTCCTTCCTAACACACACCTGCTGTTTGCTGGAACCTTAAGTGGATCTTTTCTGAGGAATGTGTGATGGCAACTGGGAGCTGTTGGTGGTGTCTGTGGGTGTGAGAAGGGTTCTGTCAAGGTGTTCTTATCATGATCCAGTCCCTCTTACTGGATGCAGTGGCCCTTGAGGAGGTTAGGAATAGCCTTACTTTGTGGGTGGAATATGCTGTGTTGATTTCTGACCTGGATGGGAGTTGTGCCTGCCTGAGAAGTGTTCCTGTTGTTTCAGGTGTTACCGAAAGCAATGAAAATATGTGTATTTTTTGTGGGAGGCTGTGTGAGCACTAAGATGTGTTTCTTTCCCAGGTCCTTTATACTGCCATAGAACTCATACTCCGTCATTGCAGGAGAAAGACTGAAAGGCAAACAGCTGAAACAGAAAAACAAAATAGAGGAGTCATGGGCGTGAAAGGGAGTAGGTTTTGTTTTGGTCATAAGTGCTTGGGATTTGAAAACTTCTGCCTTATAAATAGCACAAAATCTACTCCCTACCCCTTCATATGGCAAGCATCTCTAAGAATCTTGTGAGGCATGGTGAGGGTGATTATGAGGGTGATACGCCATTGAATAAAAGTCATTATCTAGATATCTGCAAGGGTGTCTTGCAGTGTCCCAGCCACTGCCCTACCATCATGACTAGCAGCCCACTGAACATGACTCGCTTTATGTCTATGCAGAATTTCCATTTGAGAGAGGTGTCTTTTGATCATGGGTGGGAAACAGTGCCAGTCTTTGCATATCCTGGCCCATGCTTCCCAATTCTGGGTTGTGAAGAAGGTAAATGTGCTGGTGTATGAAGTGGGTCATATTTGGGGAAAGAAGAGATCCCTATTGTGGCCACCTGCACCTGTCCATGGCTGTCCTGAATGCAGTGTCCAGGTGATGGTGTGAATGAATCACACAGGAACTTTCCCAGAGATGTGCCTCTGTTCCAGACTAAACTGTGGTAGACATGGGCACGGGGGGAGGCCATGGTCATAAGATACCCTGTGGGTGGAGCCAAGAAGTAGATTTCATGAAGGGGCTAATGCAGTGATCTCACTTTCAAGACATCCTCGGAAACTTCCCCATCTGCAGTGAGGTTGTGTTAAAGTTTTCTGGCAACCAGTGTGCTAAGCAGGTTCCTTGGGCTTCCTTAGTCTGAGCCCTGATACCAAGCCTGTTGCTGCCACAACAAGCTTTGCTGCTAATCTTCCAAAATCTGATGGCAAATGCTAAAAGAAGGAACTGTTGGTGTGTACCAGGGGAGCACATGGCATGGTGAAATGAACACATGATTATGAGTAAGTAAGTAGATTTTTCATTAAAGTTTTATGTTTGGTTTCACTTCTGGACTTATTTTTAAATGATTTAGTTTGAAATCACTTCACCATACAGGATTTTGGGGATACTGCCATCAATCTAGACACAAGCCATCCCAGCTGTGTAGGAACTCTTTACATGGTATGTAAATAGAGTTTGACCTAGATGTGATCCTACTACTTCAGCACTATGTAAGGTGGGATGTTTGGGGACTTAGAAAGAGCTTCCAGGAAGGTGCAATTGCTGATGAGTTTGTCACATATTCAATTTGTCTAGCACACATTACCTTTCTGATGGGATGACTTCCCTGTGTTTTATTTTGAAATCATTTTCTGAATACAGGAGAGTTGCAGGAAAGTCCCAGAGGGGGAAATACAGCACAACCTGCCAGTTACAAAGACCCCAAATTCTTTGACATTGTGCCACATTTGCTGCATCCTTGGATGCATCATTATCTCTCCAAGTAGTTATGTATATTTTTATCAAGTTAGCCTACTAATTTCTGTTCTGAATATTTGAGTGGAAGTTGTAAAAATGATATTATTTGAAAAAACAAACAGATGCACATTTCTTAAGGACAAACCTATTCACTTAGGTAATTATGTTAAGTGAATAAAGTTCAAGAAAGATTAAGAGTGATATTGAAGGTGAGACCCTAGTCCAGTGCTTTTTAAATATTATACAGGATTGTGCTATTCAGCTTATTCTCTAACATTATGTTCTCATGGTTTATGTTTCTCTTTATTTTAATTACATTGAGGAAATGTAGGTGTCTATGCAAATGTGGAGTGTGAATGTTGCACTGTTCACTTGTATACCCAGGTATCTGTGTGTGGGTGTGATTGTGTGTGACAGCATTTTCACTGAGGCCACTGCAGCACTTTGAGTGCCCTCTTGCCCTTCTTCTTCTTGTTGCCTTTGCTGCCTGTCCAAGCAAAGGGTTTGGCCAAGGTCTGTTGCCACCTGATGTGGAATGCCTCTGACTGGGTTATTTGGTGAGTGTGTTTCCTGTTCATGGTGAATTTTTTCTATCTCATCTGTGTGTTTTTACTTGTGAGTCACCACAGCATTGGAAGCAGGGCAGATTCAACCTTTCTGAGGTTAAATTCAGGCTTTTATCACATCTGTCCTTGGAGGAATTTCCACTTGCCCAAGGTAATTTCTTGGGTAGCTGTCTCTAGCCTGTTTTCCTCTGGCTCAGTGACCATTTGAGCAAATTGCTTTTGGGCACTGCTTGTATCATACCCATGTCTGTGTCCTCTTCTGTAATGGTGCTTGGTTCCACACCTGGCTACATACTGTCACTGTTTCTGTGCAATTCCACCTTCTGTAGGTAAAAGAGGATATAGACTTGCTGGCTCAAGAGAGAAGTTATTCACATTTGGTAACCAAGGCATCATCCATTTTATGTCACTTGCTACTCTTGGCTTCTATGCACTAAGGGAAATGTCCAGTGTGCCAACTTGACCTGGAATGGACCAGTATGGCATAGAGAACATAAACCAGCAGTATGCCATGGGGCTCAGACATATTTGCTTGCATGTCAAGACGTTGGGTATTGCACATCCTTTGCAATTTTCTGAACTGTGAAATTTGAGAAGCTTTTCAGGACCAGGGTCAGGGCCTTTGGTGAGGCATGCAAAGTCAATGCCTTGGACAACCTGCATCTTCCATATGTGCCATAAATATAGGAATCTCTACCATCTGGCTCTTTGGTCTTCACCAGCTACTCTAAATCTTTGCTCACACTGAGTCTCCTGAATGTCCAGAGGAATGTAAAGGTTAAAGTTGTCTGAGACTGCCTAGCAGAGACACTTTTGAAATCTCCCATATCCAAAGATTTGATGGATTGGGAGATGTCTGCTGAGCAGCAGTCTAACTGACCATGCCCATGCAACCAGGCTGTCTGTATGCCATCTAGGGTGGAACATGAGAAACTTGTAAGCATTTTCCTATTGCTGTGTATGAAAGAGCCAAACCAGTCAGGTGAGAGCTTCATCACATCCCCAGGATTATGGAGCATGTGAATGATGTGTGCTTGGATTGGTACATGTGATGCAGGATATCTGTTGCACAAGACTGAGAGTACTCCTGGGAGAGCAGGTAGTTGGTGAGGTAGGGTGTGTAGGTCAGGCACTACAGGGCTGTATTCAATTTGCAAGAGTTCACCAGGTTCTAGAGGCCTGCCCTGATCCATGAAGTTCCTTCTAGTTCAGATGCAGATTCTGTGTAGGAGGATGCTCTGTGACCCCAGGTGCTGATCCCAGCAGCAGATTGCGATGCAGCTGAATAAGGAAGTTGGGGATTTGCAAACACATGGAATGGGGACTTACCTCCCCAGAGGAGAAGATGAGCTTCCTTGTCTCTGGGAAGAAAGATCACAGGATTTCCCTGTGGGGAACATGAGCTCCAGAGTGATGCTCCCCCTTTGGAGAGAGTTCTCCAACTAACAGACATCAACAACTGCAATCCCCTGAGTCTTCTTCTGGCTGGCCCCACCTCCTTGATATGATAAGGGCTCCCATAATCTTCCAACCCCTTGAGTGGAGGGAGGGACTTGGGGTATGGTTGCTCTACTCACCCCTCAGGGTCCAATTAGTACTGCTCCAGTGGCTTTCTTTGGAATACCCAAACCGCTGGGCTGTCAGGATCTTGCATCAACAAAAAGTAGAAGTGAGGCTGAGTGTAGGGTCACATATTTGGCCTCAGTGCTCTTGGACAAAGAAGATAAGGGAAGTGCATGGCAATTTATCTTGCCTTGTGCCTTGGTGACAATAGGGCAGAGGGAACACAGAGTCATGGGCACAGCTCTGTTTGAAGAACAATCACCTTTACCGAGTGTTTTTTTCTAGGTATGTTGTCCAATCACATGATTAGCAGAATTGGAAGCTCCACCCTTCAATAGTTCACGATTACAGCCAATGTTGTAGCACTGGCTTTGGTGACCGACCTTAAAAAGGTCAGAGAAGAAAAATGTTCTAGATGAAATGGAACTTAAGCTACATGATGCATAAACAGATCTGATCTGGATGCAATTCTGCTTATACAACATCAGTGAAAGCCTCCATGGGATGATTAGAGATTAAGAAAGATATTTTACCCTTTCAGGAAGGTGTGTGCTAACCTACTCTGTTCTGTGTTCTCTTTATTTAGCACTCACTGTTGCATTTCTGATTAAATGACTTTCTGACACTTCAGTGGGGGCAGGATACAAACTGCCTTGTTGAAATCTTCAATTCAGCCACTACCCAACCCTGAATACATTTTATTAGGTAAGTTCTGTTGGCTGAAAGAGGTGAAAGTCAAAATCTGAGGGTCTTCTGCTTACATTGTTTTAAACACTTTCATTTTCCAATCATTGCCAGCCGACAAGATAGTTGCCACACTAAGGTTGCCACAAAAGGGAGAGATTTAGTACACCCTGACATATACAAAGACCCACAAGTTGGTAACATTTCACCCCCAATAGCTGCATTACTGTGGTCCCTACACCCTTGCAGTTATCTGTCCTAGTAGCTAGCTATCTTAATGTTTCTGTTCTGGAAAAAGTAGATATGATATCTATGCTGATCATTTGAGTGGAAGTTGTCTACATCATATTCTTTGAGGAAACACATAGAAACCTTATAATAGCAGACCTGTTCAGACTTATTCACTAAGGTAACGATGTTCCATGTATGTACAAGTTCAAGAAAGATAAGATTCTTTGAAAGTGAAGACACTACTCCACATGTTTCATGTCGCAGAAATGTCCATCTAAGTTTTGTCCTCCACTTTGAAGGACAGATACTGTCCAGGTTCATGTACAGAATCTGTTGTCCTAGGATATTGACGTGCTCTTCTTCGCTGTTAGGATCAGGAAACATGGTGTACTGGTTTGAAACTATTAAGTAGACAGGAAAGTAAATTTTTTAATCTGAAGTACCGGGCTAAACTTCTGGGGACAAATGATTCTTTCACCATGAATCAACAATGCAGGATGGAAACATTTGTTTCAGTTAACTCCAAAGAAATCAAAACAAAATTGGCATGAAAATTATGGGTGTGCTATTTTCATTTGAAGGAAAAGTGACACTAACAAATGTAGGTGGTCTTAAAGAATTTACAAGTCTCCTTGAAAATTAGAAATACTGTGCAAAAGGCAAAGATGATGCCAACGTGGCCGTCAGAACTTTGAGAAATTACAAGGTTCAGAGGAAAACTTGGGGGAGCAGGGCAACAGGGACTGAAGGTGCTCTTCGGGTGCTCTGATTCACCATGTATGCCAGGTGAGGCCCAAAGGACGCCAGGTCAGGTGTGGGTGGGGAGGGGAAAGATAATTCTGGGCACAGAACTTTTCCTGTGTTCAAACTCACACTCTGGGGCCCCGGTCCTGAAAAAGCAAAAGCCCCCACTTACCCTGGCATCCTCCTCCTCTGGCGGGGAAGTTCTCAGCCCCACTGGCCTCTTCAGTCGCTGCTTCATGTTCTGCGCTTCGTGGGAACGGCCTAATGTCTACGGGGTTCAGTAAGGGTTCCACTGCTACACAGTGTTGGAGTACCTGTATCACAAGGAAGGAAAGAGAAATTTCATGGGCATACAGGAGTGAGGAGGGGGAGTTAACCCGGCCCTCGTTCTGCTCTTCTCACGAAGGGATGGCCCCTTCTGAGATGTTGACCACCCTCCACCACGATGACCTCCCCTGCAAAAATACGTACATACATACATACATACGCACATGCATCCATACATACACACATACATACATACATACATACATACATACATACATAAGAAAATAAAAACCCTTCGTGAGGTGGTCTGTTCCCTACTTTCTGCCCCACTGGGGAAGCAAATCCCTTATCTCGTCCACTTCCAGGTTTGGGGTTGAGTGAGCTA
>PVIY010060585.1:0-11573 GCA_004026745.1 Myrmecophaga tridactyla | reverse complement strand
TAACATGGCTGCAGGGGTGTGGGAAATTCCCTGGGGACAGCAGGCATAGCCAACCAAAGGCTTGTCCCAGAAGGGTGGAGAAGAACAAGGCCCTTTCTGTAGACCACTTAGCCGCTGGTTGGCTGGTTGTAGGTCAACCTCTTTCTGTGCCTCAGTTTCTTCATTTTTTGAATACCCAGTATAAGGCGAGCATGGCAGTGAACAGTGAAAACTAACATGAGCTGAGCACTGACCCTGCACCCGCCTGATACTCGGACACCTCCTGTGCTTCATTCCCCAGACGTGGGTGGACAGCACAGAGAGGTCACATGGGCCCGGAGGTCATAGTGCCAGAGGGTGGTGCACTCCAACCCTCCTCCTGGGGGGAGGGGAGCCAGCCACAGTCCAAGCTCCTAGAGGGGCAAAGTGAGAGCTGGTTTGGCCCAATTCTCAGCTAGGCATTGAGGGTGGCTCTAATGAGAGGCCTGGGCACCCTTGACATTTGGGACAGATAATTCCTTGTGGTGGGGCCTGCCCTGCACACTGTAGGATGCTGAGCAGCCTCCCTGGTCTTTCCCCACTGGATGCCAGCAGCCTCCCAAATTGTGGGGAGATAGGACTGTGTTAATATCTTCGGAGGGGCAGAGTAGTTCCCAGATGAGAATCCATGAGTGTAATCCCATGGTTCCAACCCTGGATGTACACCAGAATCACCTGGGGAGCTTGAAAAATAAACAAATAAAAATAAAGTGAACACTCATGCCCAGGCCTTACCCGGGGATCCTGACTCAGTTGGTCCAGGAAAGTCACGTGGCATGGGCTTTGGAAACCCCCCCAGGTGATGTTAATAGGTAGCTACGACAGAGAACCGCGACTCCAGCTTCAGAGAGCCCGCTTGGACTCGGCTTTCATGGCAGCCAGGTGAGCTGCCCGCCCTGAGGAGTCTGGTCTGGATTTTGGGGATGGGGCTGTCATGGAAAGCTTCTGGCAGGAACCCCATAGGATCGGGGAGGAGAGTCAGGTGCCAGGAAGCACTGTAGGAGCATTGAAGAGGAGATGGGTGGGGCTGTGGGCCCACACCTGCCCGTCTACCTGGGGCATTAGTGTTCCTCAGGTGTGCACCAGGACCAGGGCTACGTGGCTGTGAAGGCAAGCTCCTGACACCTGGCCCCGAAGCCCTCTCTGAGCCCCACCCTTCTTTCTCTGTCTGTGGGACCCCAGGGTCTCACACAGGAGAAGAATTAGAGCAATTCCCCCTTCCCCACCCCCTGTGCCTTGAAGATCAGCAGCTCAGAAAGCAACTTCCTGAGCATAATTCGTCAAGTTTCCAACACTGAGCACCTACCTCACGCCTGGCACTGCTCTAGGCTCGAGAATACAGGGACCGTGTACAGCGGACGAAAGCCCTGCGCCCTTGTGGATATAAAGAGTCTGGTCACTAAGGAGAGAAAACAAAAGAGGAGGCAGATAAATAACTGAGATGGTGTGAAGGCTGGTCTGTCTGTGAGGATCCTTTGATGTGGCCCTTCTTTGCGGCCGGGAGGGACAGCACAGTAATGGCAGTGAGGGGCTGCCCAGGGCGGGGGTTGCAGGGGCAGCAGCAGGAGAAGACACCGAGGGGGTGCAGGGGAGGGGCGGCGCTGTGAGAGGGGCAGCCAGCAGGTGTGGGGGTCATGGACACTCTGTACACATACCTGTCTGAAAATCCCCCAATAAAATGTCAAAGGAAGTACAGGTCCTGGGAGACTGGCCCGGGGTCAAGAAGGGCAGGCCGGCCCCGCAGGTGAGGGGGATCCCTCAGTGCAGAGCTCTCTGCCCAAGAGGGTCTCCCGTCAGGTGCTGTGGGGGCTTCACCTCACCCTGAAGGAGGCTGGGATGCCCCCACCCCCTTGTTTCCCAGGTCAGGTCTATGTCTCTTCTCAGGTCCCCCACCCAATGCCTTCCAAACCTCTGTGGTCCACTCCACATTGTAGCTGCCCACCCTATGTTCCAAGGCTCCTATTTGGGGCGCCCATGGCAGAGTCCCTGCCGTGACCCAGGGCCCAGCGCACACTGGTTTCGGGAATTGGCGAAGTGAGGAACAGCACCAGCCTGAACGTGCCGGCCCAGCGGGATGAGCCTTCGGTTGGGAGCCCAGATACTTGGCAGCTCCCTCTGCCATCCTAAGAGGCTGTCTTGGGGAGGGGGAGGTAGGGGCTTCTGGGATCCACTGAGACAAGTTGCTCAGCCTTTCTGAGTCTCAATTTTTCACCCCTAAGATGGAGTGAGGATCACAAATGAAGGGGAATGGGAAGGTTACCATGGAACTGGCCAAATCACAGCTAATATTTGTTTTGAATTTACCAGGTTCCAGATACCATTGTAAATTCTAATTTAGCAAGGCTGTCCAATCTCGGTGCTGTCATCATCCCCCTTTGCAGAGGAGGCAGCCGATGTGACCCGGACCTCTCAATAGGCGCCTCTCAATGGTATGTTTCTGACGAGACTCAATATGATGGGTTGAATCTTGTCCCCCAAAAGACCTGTTCAAGTGTGAACTCCTGGTCCTATGAATGGGACCTTATTTGGAAATAGGGTGTTTGAAGATGTGATTGGTTAAGATATGGTCACACTGGATTAGGGTGGGCCCTAATCCAATGTGTCTGATGTCCTTATAAGAGGAAATCCGGACACAGGGGAGATACAGGGGAAAAGGTCATGAGCCAGTGGGAGCAAAGATTAGAGTGGCGCAGCTTCAAGCTAAGGAATACCATGGACTGCCCACAAACACCAGAAGCTGGAAGAGGCCAGGAGTTATCCCCCCCTTAGAGCCTTTAGAGGGAGCAGGGCTCTGCCAGCACCTTGATTTCATCCTCCAGGCCCCCACAGCTTGAGAGAATACAGTTCTGGGACTTAGGGCAGTCACAGGTCATAGCAAACTAAGACAGTCAGGGTCAGGTCTTCGAAGACCACCGCACCTGATGGAAATCAGGGGCCACTGCTGTGTAAAAGAGACAGCAGAAAACACCCTGAGAGGAAGCCCAAGCCATCATGCCTAGCTGAAAAAGCAGCCACCAAAAATGGGAAGTCTTGAGAATCAGTGGGGGGTTCATCGAAATGAAAACTCTGTGCTTCCCAAGATACGATTAAGGATATGAAAAACAAGGTATGGACTGGAAGAAAATATTTACAAAGTATATATCTAATAGAGGACTTGTACCCTGTGCTGATTTGAAATGATGTAGGTACCCTAGAAAAGCCATGCTTTAATCCTAATCCCATTTTGTAAAGGCAGCCATTTCTTCTAATCCCTATTCAGTATTGTATGTTTGAAACTGTAATTAGATCATCTCCCTGGAGATGTGATTTAATCAAGAGTGGTTGTTAAACTGGATTAGGTAGAGGCGTGTCTCCACCCATTTGGGTGGGTCTTGAGAAGTTTCTGGAGTCCTATAAAAGAGGAAACATTTTGGAGAATGGGAGATTCAGAGAGAGCAGAGCAGAACGACATAGCTACGAGAAGCAGAGCCCACCAGCCAGCATCCTTTGGAGATGAAGAAGGAAAATGCCTCCCGGGGAGTTTCATGAAACAGGAAGCCAGGAGAAGAAGCTAGCAGATGACGCCATGTTTGCCATGTGCCCTTCCAGCTGAGAGAGGAACCCTGACCGTGTTCACCATGTGCCTTTCCAGATGAGAGAGAAACTCTTACTGTGTTTGCCATGTGCCCTTCCATTTGAGAGAGAAGCTCTGAACTTTACCAGCCTTCTTGAATCAAGGTATCTTTCCCTGGATGCCTTAGATTGGACATTTCTGTAGACTAGTTTTAATTGGGACATTTTCTTGGTCTTAGAACTGTAAACTAGCAACTTATTAACTTCCCCTTTTTAAAAGCCATTCTGTTTCTGGTATATTGCATTCTATATACAGAACATACCCAAAATGCACATTGAACTTTCAGAACTCAATAAAAGAAGACAAGTAATCTCACAAGTATGTAAAAGATTGGAATAGACATTTTACAAAAGAAGATATCAGAATGGGCAATGAGCACATGAAAAGATGCTCAACATTAAGCATGAAGAAAATGCAAATCAAAGCCATGATTAGATACCACTGTACACCCACCAGGATGCTTATATCTTTATAAAGTGGAAAACACCAAATGTTGGTGAGGATGTGGAGAACTGGAACACTTCACTTTTACATTACTGGTGGGAATGTGAAATGGTGTAGCCACTTAGGAAAACAGTTTGGCAGATTCTTAAAAAGTCAAGCATAAATTTACCACACAACCCATCAATTCTGCTCCTATGTATCTGCTCAAGAGAAATAAAAACCTGTGTCCTTACTAAGACTTGTAGGTAAATAGTCATAGCAGTATTATTCATAATAGCCAAAAAGTAGAAACAACACAGGCGTACAACAGAAATAAACAAAATGTTGTTTGCTCAGACAATGGAATATCATTTGGTCACAAAAAGAAATGAAGAACTGGTCCATGCATGCCTGTTTGCCAGGCTGCTATGATAAATATCACACAATAGTTTGGCTGAAGCAATGGGAATATACTGGCTCAGGAGTTTGAGGCTAGAAGAAATCCAAAATTGAGGCATCAGCAAGGTGATGCTTTCTCCTCAAAATTTTGGGGCTGGCTGCCAGCCATATACTTTGGGTTCTTGGTTGAATCCCTGTCTCACATCACATGGTGATGTCCTGTCCTTTCTCTTTTAGGTTCTGTGGACTATTGGCTTTCGGCTCCTTCCTGTGGCTTTCTCTGGCGATGTGTGAATTTCTTCTGCTTGTAAAGGACTCTATTAATGGGAATTAAGGCACACCCTCATTCAATTAGGCCACACCTTAAGTAAAATAGCATCTTCAAGAGGTCCTATTTATACTGGGTTCACACGCAGAAAAATGCAGATGAAGATTAAGAACGTGTCTGAATTGGGAAACAATTCAATCCACCACACTGCTACAACATGTCTGAACCGCAAACACATTATTTTAAATGAAAGAAGATAGTCATAAAAAGCTACATACTGTTTGGTTCCATTTATATGTAATGTCACACCAAACAACAGAACCCCAAAATATATGACGCAAACATTGACAGAATTGAAGGGAGAAATAAACAGTTCTGTAATAATAGTTGGAGACTTCAATACACTACTTACAACAGATCAACCAGACAGAAGATCAGTAAAGGAATAGAGGACTCGAGCAACACTCCACACCAACGAAACCTAACAAACACTCACTGAACACCTCACCTAACAACAACAGAATATACATTCTTCTCAAGTGAACACGGAATGATCCCAGGATAAACCACACTGTGTTGGCGATTGAAAAAGACATGCTCAATCTTCCTGTAGGTGGGAATCCATTTGTAAATAGGACCTTTTGAAAATGTTATTAGTTAAGGTATGGCAAAAATGAATCACAGTATGTCTTAATCCATATGACTGGAGGCCTTACAAAGAGAGGAAATCCAGACACAGTCAGTGGAAGCCAGAGAGAAGAGAGACCGCCATGGGCTGCAGGACCACCATCACCGGAACGACGGCAGGAGGGAGCATGGTCTTGCCAACATCCTGATTTCAAACTTAAACTTCAAGACCATGAAATAACAAACGCTTATTGTTTAAGCCCTTCCATTGTGTGGTATTTGCCATAGCAGCCTGGAAAACTAAGACAACATTCTAGGCTAGAAATCAAATCTCAATAAATTTAGAAGGGTTGAAATCACAAAAAGTATGTTCCCCAACCACAATGGAATGAAATTAGAAATCAGGCAACAGAAGGAAATTTGAGAAATTCACAAATTTCACAAAATACTCCCAAATCACAAATAAATCAAAGAAGAAATCATAAGGGAAATTAAACATGTATTTAGATGAATAATACATGTTCATACAATAATACATTGTGAAATATGACATATATACAAAAAGCAATAAATTTCCAAGTACACTACATACTAAAACTTATGAGAGGCAGAGAAGGCAGTGCTCAGAGGGAAATTTACAGAGGTAAACACCTGTGTTAAAAAAAGAAGAAAAATATCAAATCAATAAACTAAAGGTACAACTTAAGGAATTATAAAAAGAAGACCAAACTAAATCCAAAAACAAGCACAAGGAAAGAAATAATTTAGATTAGACTCTAGATGAGGTAGCAAATAGAAAAACTAAGAAAATCAACAAAATAAAAAATTATTCTTTGAAAGGATCAACAAAATTGATGAACCTTTAGCCAGAATGACAAAGGAAAATGAGAAGGCACAAATAAATAAAATCAGAAACGGAAGTAGGGTTATCACTACTGAGCTTACAGAAATAAAAAGGATTATAATAGAATATACTGAACAACGTATACCAACAAATTAGATAACCTAGAAGAGGTGGAGAAATTCCTAGAAACACACAAATGACAAAAAACAACTCATGGAGAAATAAAAAATCCAAATAGACCTATATAACAAGAGATTGAATTAGTAGTAAAAACCTCTGCATAAAGAAAAGTCCAGGAACAGATGGCTTCACTGGTGAACTCTACCAAACATTTAAAGAATTAACATCAATCCTTCTTACCGTTTGAAAAAAAAAAAGAACACTGCCAAACTCATTCTATGAGGTCAGTATTACCTTGATACCAAAGACAGACAAAAATACCACAAGGAAAGAAAACTAGAGACCATTATCTCTTAGGAATATAGCTTCAAAAATCCTCAACAAAATACTGTCAATACTGAAAAAAAAAAAAATACAGCTTTTTTTTTTTTTTTTTTTTTTTGTATGGGCAGGCACCGGGATCATGACAGGTGAGAACTTTGCCTGTTGAGCCACTGTGGCCCGCCCTCCACAGCATTTTTTTTTTTTTTAACTTTTTTTAATTGTGAAATATGACATATATACAAAAAGCAGTAAATTTCCAAGTACAATTTAACAAGTGGTTATAGAACAGATTTTAAACTTTGGTATAGGTTGCAGTTCCATGATTTTTCACTTTTTCTGCTAGCTGCTCCAACACACTGGACACAAAAGAAATATCGATATTATGATTCAGTAGTCATATTCATTTGTTAAATCCTACCTTCTCAGTTATACGTCTCTTTTTTTTCCAAAAACAACATATATACAAAAAAGCAATAAATTTCAAAGTACATCGTAACAATTAGTTTTAGAATAGATTTCAGAGTTTGGTATTGGTTACAACTCCACAATTTTAGGTTTTTATTTCTGGCTCAAAGTTACTGGAAACTAAAAGAAATATCAATATAATGATTCAGCACTCATACTCATTTTGCAATAGCATATTAAAGTAATTACACACCACTACTGAGTGGGATTTATCCTAGGAATGCAAGGATGGTTCAACGTAAGAAAATCTATCAATGTAAATACACCACATTAATAGAACAAAGGAAAAATCCACATGCTCCGTTGTTACTGCAAAGGAACTTGATGAAATTCATAATAAAAACACCCAGAACACTAGGGAAAAAAAGAATTTCCTCAGCGTCATAAAGGGCACTTATGAACATACTCAGTGGTGAAAGACTGAAAGCTTGCCCCCTAAGATCAGGAACCAGACAAAGATGCACGCTTTCATCACTGCTATTCAACACTGTACTGGAAGTTATAGCCAGAGCAATTAGGCAAGTAAAAGAAATAAAAGACACCTAAATTGGGAAGGAAGAATTAAAACTCTACTTTTTGCAGGTGACATAATCTTATATAGAGAAAATCCCAAAGAATCCTCCAAAAAATTCAGCAAAGTTGTAGGGTACAAGATCATGCAAAAATCAGTTGCGTTTCTATACACTAGCAATGAACAATCTGAAAAGGAAATTTTTAAAATTCCATTTATGATGGCATCTAAAGGAATAAAAGACCTAGGAATAAATTTAGCCAAGGAGGTGAAAGATTTGTACATTGAAAACTGCAAAACATCATTGAAAGAAGTTAAAGAAGGTGTAAGCAAATGGAAAGATATCCCCTGTTGATGGACTGGAAGACTTAATATTGTTAAAATATCAATACTACCCAAAGCTATCTACAGATTCAATGCAATCCCTATCAAAATTCCAATGGCCTTTTACAGAAATGGAAAAGTCGATCCCCAAATTCATATGGAATTGCAGTGGGCCCCAAATGGCCAAAATGGTCTTGAAAAGGAATAACAAAGGTGGAGGACTCACTTCCCGACTTTAAAACTGACTACCAAGTTATAGTAATCAAAACAATATGGTACAGGCATAAGGACAGACACACAGACCAATAGAATAGAACTGAGAGTTGGGAATTAACCAATTCATATGAAATGTTCAGAAAAGGTAAATTATAGAGACAGAAAGTAGATTAGGGGTTACCAGGGGCTGAAGTTGGGAACAGAGAAAGACTCTTAATAGGCAGAGGGATCTGTAATATCTCCTAAGGATTACTGAAGAGTGTACTTTTTGAAACCAGGTGAGTTTGATGGGATACAAATTTTACCTCATTGAAACTGTAAAATGACAACAACAATGGCTGCCATAGTGACACCTCCAAGGCCAGGATGGGACGAGTCACCACATCTAGGGCAGCCTCCTGGTGCTGGACTCACCAAATCTCCTGAAGACTCTGGACGGCTGGGGCAGAGGCTTCTCAAACTGGGTTTTTAAAAAAGCCAAGGATGCTTGTGCACCACTAGCAGCCCAGGGCAGCAGGCCTGATGGTGGGGGCCCACATGGTGGGGGTGGGGGTGGGGGTGGGGGGTAGGGCTACACTGCCAGCAGAGCTGGGCAGAGAGACCAAAAAGTGGGTCCAAAAAGAGAGGGGCAGGAAGAGGTTAGAAAGAAGACGGAAGACAAAAAGCAGAAGCAACCAGGAGAACAAAAGGAGATCTAAGTGGAGGAAAAGAGGATGAGAGGGTAATAAGGAAAAAAGGGGTATCACTCAGGCATCTGGGCTGACTGGCTTATTCATCTCATATGAGTAGGGTCACCTCCTATGTGCAGATGAGGGAAGTAAAGCTCTGACAAGGATAGGGAGCTGCCAAGGTCCCCAGTGAGGGCTGGGCCCATTTAGGGTTAGGATTCAAGGCTCATGTTTCCTAGCCCACACTTGTAATGGAGAAGAAGGACCAGAGTTGCATTCACTCATTCATTCATTTGTTCATTCAGTAAGTAACTTATTGAGCATCTCAAGTGCCCAATATTCTTCCAGGAGCTGTGGATTCAGGAGACAGGACAAGCAAGACTCTCATGGAGCCTGCAGGCCAGTGGCCAGAAACCCCTGACATATATGATGGTCAGCATGTAGAGGTTATGGAAGCAAATTCAGGGGCCAAAGGGCTCAGGGTAATAAGGAAAGAAGGCGTCTGTGATGGAAGACTCACAGTGTCCTGATGGCCTTTGAGGAGGTCAGCCTGGCAGGACCCAAGGGGCAGTGTGAGGTCAAAGGCGGCCACCCCAGTGGGTTCTTGAAGCCACGCTCAGGACTTCAGACTCTGTGAAAATGGCAGGAGCTTGTCATTAAGGAATTTTCAACGGAGGAGTGTCCTTTTCAGAGGTGCCCTCTAGATAGCTGACTTTGGCTGGCTGCTGGGGAGAGTGGCCGGAAGGGCCCAGGGGCCTGACCAGGAAGGGTACCATGGAGCTCTCCTTGATTCCATAAAATGCTCCCAATGGCTCTGCAGCCAAAAGAAGGATTGATGAAGTCTTCATGTCCTGACACGGAAAGCCTGCCGAGATGGAGTATTAAGGGAAAGAAGCAAGGTGCAGACAAGTGTACACATGTTCAACCATTTTAATAAAAAGGGAAAAGAATATCGATCTGCATTTGTTTATGTCTGTGCATAGAGTATTTCTGGAAGGTTCTATGAGAAACCAGCGCTATTGTTTGCTTTGAGGAAGGGAATCAGGGCCTGGAGGTAGAGATGCTTGGAGAATTTTATTCTGTATCTTTTATTCCTTTTAAAATAGGAATCATGAGAATGTATTACCCAGTCCAAAAATTAAATTTAAAAACATGGGTTCTAAATTATAGAGAAAACTGCAAAATAGAAAGCCAGTAAAAGTTGACTTAAGATATTGAAACTTCATTTACCATCAAATTAAATCTTCACAAAAATTCCAGTACATTTCAAAACTACTTGTACTTTAGCTTTGTAAGAATTCCGAAGCATGCATTATCACCAAGAAATCACAGCCAGCAATAAAATAAATCATCTACTTATAGCCAAGCAATTTAAAATGCAAAACTATAAAGACTATTTAAAAAATGTTTTTCCAGAACAAATGGTGTTTAATGGAGGATGTGAGTGGGATTTTTATTAAATTTGCTAGGTCTGGGGTGGGACCTCCCAAAGCAAGAGGTATGGAGGTTCTCTTGACCTAGGGCTGAGGCTGTAGATCTGGAGAAATACGGGATATGGAGGAGAAAATAGGGTCAGAATCTGGTATCCGGCTGGACATGGGGGGAGAGAAAGAAAGAGCGGGTAACTCCCAGATTTCACTCTTGTGCGTCTTCTAGCCCACAGGTGACTTTGCTTTGTTGTATTAATTTTCTTACTGCCAAATTCAGGGAGAGATCAGATCTTGGAACTATCTTGAAAATAAGATTGGTGTCTTGTGACCTGTAGGGAATGTGCTGCTTTTGATAGGTGTCATACATTGAATTGTGTCCCCCAAAGATCTGTTCAAGTCCTAATTCCAGGTGATGAGACTGTGCCTGTATTTGGAACTAGGGTCTTTGAAGATATAAGGTTAATTAAAATGAGGCCAAACTGGATTAGAGCGGGTGCCAAATCCAATATAATGGTTTCCTTATAAGAAGAGGAAAATTTGGACACTGGGGAGAAGGCCAAGTGAAGCTGGAGGGGCAGAGGGACGCAGCCACAAGCCATGGAACATGACAGCTCGAAGAGGCAAGGAAGGGTCCTCCCCTGAGAACTTCAGAGGGCACATGGCCCTGCCAGAACTTTGATGTCAGACTTTTAGCCTCTAGAACTGTGAAAAAGTAAATATCTGTCATTTTAAGCCATTCAGCTTGTGGTACTTTATTACAGTAGGCCCAGGACACTAAGAAAATAGTCCTTTATGATGCTACATTAATATGGTCTAATAAAGACAATAAAGTCATTTATTGAGCGACATGTCTGGACCTCACCTCTGTACATCCTGGCAAGGAACCAAAGGACCCCAGAGAGGGCTGCAAAGCCCTCTAAACTAAAGGCCACCAGGAGTCAGACGCAAGAGGCTCCGTCAAAACCTCTGATCTTATTTTCATGAGCTCATAAGCTTTCCTAGCTCAGCTTATCAGAAGAAGTTATTTCAAAGGTAATGTAGATAGGCTATGGGGAAAGGAAGATCAGGGAATGAAGATGAGGTCAGTGGCCCTGATGAGCAAGAAGCAAGAGGTGATAAAGAGTCTGTGCTGGTTTGAAAGGAAGTATGCCCCCTAAGAAAAGCCATGTTTTGATATAAAACTCATTCCTTAAAGGTAGAATAATCTGTATTCAATACTGTATGTTTGAAACTGTAATGAGATCATCTCGCTGAATGATGTGATTTAGTTAAGAATGGTTGTTAAACTGGATTAGGGGATGATATGTCTCCACCCATTTGAGT
>PVIY010060584.1:0-11581 GCA_004026745.1 Myrmecophaga tridactyla | reverse complement strand
ATATAATTAATTATTGGAATTACTTGTATAATAGAAAAGAAAGTACCTTTTCAGCCTCTAGAGACAAAATTCTATATTTCTATAAAAGTAAGCCAATTTGTCATAATCAGTTTTTCTAAGCTTATTTTCTTTTCATCTACAAACTCTATAAGAGAAAGGAGGTTATTCTTCTGCTATTATCATAATTTTGTAAATTTCTCCTTAAATCTCATTTCAAATACTAGATATGGTTTCAGCAAACCAATATGAATGATAGTTACATCTATTTTGGGGTTGTTCTTTTTATCAATACAATTTATCACTGATCTAAAAAAAATATATATATACCCATCTGCATACTTCCCACTATAATGCTTTTTCCAATGACAGTGCAGAGAAACCCATGGTGGCCAGGAAAAAATGCCCAGGAAATATTAAGTAGGAAAAGGGCAGGTCATAAAACAGGGTATAGAATATGGTATCTCTGTCTTAATAAAAATGAGACATCTAAAAACATAATTAAGAATATTGCCAGAATATGAATGCTGAATCATTAAACTGATATTTCTTTTAATCTTCAGTACCTTAGAGCAGCTAGAAGTAAAAACCTAAAATTATGGAATTATAACTCATACCAAACTGTGAAATCTATTCCACAACTAATTGTTGCGGCAATGTACTTTGAAATTTATTGCTTTTTTGTATGTATGCTATTTGAAGAGAAGGAGTGGTATAACAGGGAAGATAGGGTTTAACAAATGAGTATGACTGCTGAATCACTGCATTGACATTTCCGTTGGTTTCCAGTGTCTTGGAGCAGCTAGAAGAAAAATGAAAAATTGTAGAACTGTAACCCATACCAAACTTTAAAATCTGTTCTATAACTACTTGTTAAAATGTACTTGGAAATTTATTGTTCTTTTGTGTATAAGTTATATCTCACAATTAAAAAAAAACATTAAAAAAAGAATAAACTACGAATTTATTAAAAAAAGAAAAGAATATTGCCAGTAGAATTCCATCTTCACAGGCACCCCATCCCCACCTCCCACCCCACCCAGAGAACCACACTCAGCAGTCCTTGGCTATGCCCCTAAAAGCCCTCGGCTATTCCTTAACACAACGCTCCAGCACTCATGGCTACACGGTTAGGTGAACGTATTAGCACCATTGCACCATCCTACCCGCCCACAACTTTTAAAGAGACTAGATATGAGCACATTTCCTCACCTCAGTCACACAGGACACAAATGCATTTCCTAAAGCCCTTCTACTACAAGCTCAATCCCTTTGCAGACAAAAAGACAAACACACCATTAGTCACTGCATAACTAACGTTGGGAAAATGACAGTTAGTTCACCTCTACAACCTGATTTCCTCATCTAAAAATGGGGCAGGGCTGCAGGAAGGACTAAATGAGCTAACACCGGGAAGTAAAGTACACTCTAAGCACACAGCAAGTGCTCAACAAATGACAGCTTTGCTGGTGCCATCATACATTAACCTCTGCGCTAACACTTCTGTACAAGGGGGAAAACCTACCGGGAAAATGCAAGCCCTATTTCAACAGGCATTTTCCTACAATCAGGTTATATACAAATTTCAACACATATGACTTATATTCCATGCCTATGGGCTGGAACTGATTAAAACAGAAGACTTCATTTCTGGCTACTTTGTTCACAGCTGTGTCCTCAATGCCTGGAGCACAGTAAAAGCCCAATGAGTCTCAAATGAATTGACTGACTCGCCCTAAATGCCTGAGCCTACTGAATATAGCCAACCCAAACCTTCTGTCTTAACTACAAACTACACAAACACAACAGGCTGTTCACAACTGTGGGCAACCAAAAAGCACAACAGATTTTCATTAGGTCATCTGTCATATCAGGAAATGAGAAGGAAATGTTTGAGGGACTTCCTGAGCAAAAGGACAGGACACTCAACCAGATGGCTTCACCTTCAACCTCTGAAAAAAGCCTGTAAAACTTACAAAGCTTGAATCAGAAAAAAAAAAAAAAAAAAAACTTATGGAAGCATAAAGAAGGACAGGAACTTTTTGCTTTAAAATTTGTATATCAAATAAGGCATCATTTCCGTATCAGTTTCTCAGTGTGCCCTGAACTGGAGTGAAATCATAGCCTAGTGTTTTTGAAAACAGACTCTGCAGCTATGGAAACAGAAGTTGTCACTGTATTCTGACTTCACTGTGGGATTAAGTGCGAAGCAGGGTCTCAGCTGGACACGGATACTCAGTCACATATACGTGCTGCTTTACCATCTTCAATAAATAAAGCTCTTAAACTCTTAAATTTCTGGGTGAATTGTAACCACATAAAAGTCCCTTCAGCTAACAATTCATACACCTCAGGCCCTTGCATTAAAAAAAAATCCTATTCCTGATTTTATTAATTCTAAATAATTCCCCCAGAGACACCAAAGTCCATTTGGTCCACATTAAAAATCAGATTCTAGACTTAAATCAGCTTAATGGCAAAGAAGAAATTCTCTACAAAACGCTAACACCGGTGTCTGAGAAGGACAAGAAAGTAATGGGAAACCACAGCTTGATTTGTATCATCACTTTTAGTAAATAATCCAGAGTAGACCTTGAGATTACTCAAAAGGAGCACAAATTATTGGGAATGTGTGTTATTGAAGGCAGAAGCCGAGAGCCTATGTATAAGAATATCACAGGAAACAGTGAGTTTAGAGACCACAGCCACTGAGGGACTGAAGGAATGCTGTTTTCCAGAAACAGACAACAAATGAGTCTTCATCGCTGAAATCAAGGGGGCCGTTACTAGGAAACTGGTCAAAACAGCTCTGACACACATCAAGTGAACAGCGACAGCTGAGCCTTCAGCCACACCATTTTCATGGGACGGCAAGACGGTCATGGGTGAGAAACAGTGAGAAACACATTAGGCACTCACAAGATGGGAAAGGAAAGGAAGAAACACACTGACCAGGAGCTAGGGGGCAGGCAGGGGTCTGACCGGCACTCTTCCAGCTATGCCAAGCTAGCGTGCTCACCCCTCCTTGGTCCTGCCCAGGACCCACCTGGAAGGCGCTAAAGGCCGGAGGTCTCTGCAGAGGTATCTTATCTGCACCACTCATGACCTTGCTCAGGGAGTACAAAAATCCACTCTCAGCTCTCCCTAGCTGGACTCTTTCTCCCTCCATTATCTTTCCATTATAAAGAAGCAGCATCTCTTTGCCATCTTGGTGGGTCTAATACACTTTGGAGCTTCCTTTTCACAACTGAAAGTTTAACAGCCAGACCCAGCAAAGACAGCTTGCTCAGTTTCAAAACTATACCGCCCACGTGGCTTCAGGAGAGCTAACGGGGCCACATTTTTACAAACTACGTTGGGTTCGGACTACACCATATTTTTAAATTTTGAGTTAATTGCCAACATGTTTATTATAAGGAAAAAAATATGGATTTCTCGGCCTCTCTTGACAAATCTGAAATCTGGCAACACTGGGCTCACATTCCTGAGAAATTCCTAGACGCAACACTTGGTGGGGCTTTAGGAAGCAGATGCCCTCCAACTTGCCACAGTCCCGACCACTCCCTACTGTTGCATCTCTGTAAGTTGTCGGCCTGGCCTCTATCAACATGCTGCATAGAAAAATGGGCCAAAGTTATAGAGTGGCTTTAGGCTTAAAGCTTCCACCAACATGGAATGATTCCAATCTTTTTTTTTTTTTAAACATAACAACATACAAACACGAACATTCTTACCATATGATCATTCCATTCTTGGTATATAATCAATAACTCACAATATCATCACATGGTTGTATATTCATCACCATGATCATTTCTTAGAACATTTGCATCAATTCAGAAAAAGAAAAAAACTCACATATACCACACCCCTTACCCCTCCCTCTCTTTGACTGCTAGTATTTCAGAGTCCAATCTTGACAGGGCACCTTCCTTAGATCAATGTCATTTTGCAAAATTAAGAGTTAAACAGAATTCTGGAAAAGGATTTGATTTTAAATAAATTTCCAGTAAGCTTTACAGCTACAGTTGTGAGCATATAATCCACTGTGGTAACGTGAAGCTGAATGGACCCCAGAAAATCATGTTCTTAAAGCTAATCCATTCCCATAGGTGTAAATCTATTGTGAATGGGATCTTTCAACTAGTTTTTTCAGTTGAGGTATGTACCAGGTGGATCTTAATCCTCTGACTGGAGTTCTTTATAAGAGAATGAAATTCAGACACAGAGAGAAAGCCATGGAAACTAGAAGCTGAAAACAACAAAACCCAGTAGAGAAGGGAAAGACCAGCAGATGCTGCCATGTGCGCTGCCAGGTGACAGAGGAGTCAAGATCACCCGTCTCTGGGGAGAAAGCATCCCCTGATGATATCTTGATTTGGACATTTTTCTCAGCCTTGAAACTAACTTGTAAGTTATGAAATTTCCATTAAAAGCCAACGCATTTCTGGCATACCGCTTTCTACAGCCCAGTATACTAAAATACCGCACAAAAACATTTTTAAAAAATATCCTTACAGTTCATACAGTGAGAATTTTCTCCATCAAATTCTACTGCTCAATTTATAATCAGAATTTCACAAGGGAATTCCATGAAAGCTTCAAAAATGTGATATCCCAATTACATTTAAATTAATCCAGAACATAGGAAATGAAGAAAAACTTCAATTTCATTTTTTTATTTTTGCTTTTGTTTCAATTTCTTTCTATGAAACAGTTATAACAATTGTTTTAATGACATCTCAACCTAGTAAATATAGTACAAAAAAATATAGAGACCAATCTCCCTCATGAACCAATATCGACACAAAAATCTTAATAAACTAGCAAATAAGATCCAATCACCACATTTAAAAAACACATCATGGGACATATTCTAGGTATGCAAGGATGGGTCAACATTTTTAAATCCATTAATATAATCCACCATATTAACAGATTTAAAGGGGAAAAATCATGATTATATATAAAATATCAAAAAGGATAACATTCAACAATCTATTCCCAATAAAAATATTCAAAAGAATAGGAACTGATGGATACTTTCTTAACATGAATACATACACACACACACACACACACACACACACACACACAGGTCCTAAAGTCAACAGCTTACTCGATGGGGGTAAAACACTAGCAGTATTTTCAATAAGTTAAGGACAAGACCAATAGGCCCACTCTCCATTACCATGTAACAGTGTGTTGGGGTATTAGGTAATACAATTAGACAAAAGAAAACCATTAGTGGCATAAGAATGGGAAAAGAAGAAGTAAATTATCTCTTTGCAAATCATATGATCATTTACCTGGAAAACCCCAAGAGCATCAGTAATAAAACCAACTCAAACAATAAAGGAACTCAAGGAGGACAGAATAGCACAAAAATCAACAGCCTTCATATCTATGAACAACAACCAATTAAAACATACATGGAAGGTAAAACTCCATATATTACAACAAAGATAAAATAATTAAAATTAAACTGAACAAAAAATATGCAAAACTTAAGAAAACATTACAAAATCATGCAGTTTTTCACTATAGCATGAAAACGTTTTTTCAGCCAAACAATGGAAACAATCTAAATGTTCACAGATAATTTATTCAGCCAAAGAGTGGAATACTATGCAGTAGCAAAAATATATATATATATATATATATATATATATGCTCTCCATGAACTGGTAAGGAAAGGTCCTGAAATATATTAAGTGAAAAAAGCAAAGTATAAAATGGTAACTACCTTTTGTACAAGAAAAAAGGGGAAAGAAAAATATATACACATTGAGTATGTTTATTTTTACAAAAAGAAACAGGATGAACTAACTCAACTGGAAATTGATTACCTATGGGGGTGGGTGGGAACAGAGTGAATAGAAATAAAAAGGTTATACACCGTTTCTGGGTGTACCTTTTTCTACTTTGGACTTTTGAGCATGCTAATATGTTTTACATAATCAAAACATTAAATCAATGAAAATGGTTGGGTACTCTAAAACTGCACATAAACAGTAACAAAGGAATATAATTATAGAGCAAACTAGTAACATAAATACACAGAACAAAAAAAAAAAGAAGGCATCATAGCCACTCTTGCACACAATACTCTGCATATTTTGGGTGCACTAGCAGAGAGCAAATGTGTAGACATCCTGGTTTACAACCAAGAAGGCTTTAGGGTAACTTTTTATTATTTGTTAAGGTAAAAGGGCAGAAAAGGTGTTTTCAGGCAGAAGCAAGAAAACCCTTTACAAGGTTCAACCGGTGGGGAGCTTAAAATTCAAAGGCTGAAACTAGAGAGGCAGGCTGGGGCAGATACAGACTACATTATCACACAACCCCAGGGGCACAACTCACACAGGAATCTACATAAGTGATAAATGGTCCTGGCCATGTACTCCATGCCAAAAAGAGGTTGGTCTTTATCCAGCGGGCAAACAATCAATGATGGCAGACATTTTCTAGGCTGCAAACTCCATCCTAAGATGATCAATAAGCAAAATGAAAAGCTTTGACATTACAGTGCTTCATGGCTGGATGTTCAGGAATGCTCAGTGCAAACAGCTTCCAGCTCTGCTAAAAGGCACATGTTTGAAAGCCCATGCCCTTACTGCCACACTTCCATGACATCTGACTGGAATCAAACAGCATCAAACTGAAGCCCCTGTATGCAAAATAAGTATTGAGGAAAAAAAAGTATAGCTACTTAACCAACTGGAAACATACCCTTAATATTCTCAATATTCTAAGGTTATATAAATGTATAGGTCATTTTCAGAAAAGCTTTTTATTTCCAGGAAGTCTATGCAGAAATATTTCAAATTTGGTATTTTGGGAAACAGTCTATAAGCTACCTAAATGTTTATTATGGGTGTATGGGTGGTTCAGTGGTAGAATGCTCACGTTTCATGCGGGAGACCCAGGGTCAATTCCTGGACCATGCACCACCACCACCCAAAAAAGGGAAAATGTTTATTATTCACTTGTTTTCTTATTAGTCTAGAATCATATGATAGCTTCCCAGATTCTGACAATAACAAATTTCAGTTCTTAGGAATTACATTGGTTCTGTTATCTCTGGCAAGAAAGGAAATTTAGAGAGTGAGTCCAAATTTTTTTTTCCATTTCTCAAGTCTGTGAGAGAATTCACACTTTTGTGATGTGTGAATACAACCTTATCTAGAAGGCATTTGTATTCTTCCCCAGGTCCTATGTCATCTTGGTTTAGGGGAGCCTTTCAGTTGTTAATGCATTAATAAACCATCCCAAAATGTATTGGCTTAAAACCACAATTCTTTATTCTCTCTCACAATTCTGGGCAGTGGCAGGGGCTCAGCTGGGAGGTACTGCTGTTCTCCATTGGGGTCTCTCCTGAGTTGTCGTTGGGGTCGACAAGGGCTGAAGCATATGAAATGGCTTCATTCGTGTGTCTGGCACCTTGGCAGGGACAAAAGAAGGTGGGACCTCTCTCTCTTTCCACATGGTCTCTCCATGCAGCAGCTTGGGTTTCTCAAAAGAAGTATAGAAACCACAAGGCAGAAACCACACATCTCTTAAGACTCGGTCTTCAAAGCTACACAATGTCACATTTGCTGTAATCTGTTAGTCAAAATTAGTCATGAGGCCAGCCTAGATTCAAGGGGAAAGGACATAAACACCTGTCTATAGGGGTGGGGCTATCTTTAATCCACCACAAGCATCATTCTCCTTAGAAATTAAGGTACGGTGGCGCTGCCCTCTCCTGCCATCTAGTTTTGTTAATTCTGAGGCCACACTTTTTCAGAAGAGCAAGGACTTATTCACAAGGGCTTTCCTGGAAGCAAAGTCTGGCAGAGAGAAGCTGAACGTTTCTTCAGCTACGGTCTAGGTGAGGAAACGGCAAACATTTTCTGTAAGGCGCAAGATAGTCAACATCTTAGGCTTTGCAATCAATGCAATCTTTGTGCAGCTACTCAGCTCGGCAGTGGTGGCATGAAAGCAGGCATGTAAGCGGACAGCTGTGGCTGTGTTCCAACAAAGGTTATGGGACAGATTTGGGCCATCAGCCCTAATTAACTGATCCTGGTCTAGTGAAATATGCGCTTGATTCAGGATTGGAAAACCAGGGCTGGAATTCTGACCTTACTCCTCACCGCCTGTGCGACCCGGGCTGACTCTCTTAAATTTGCTGAAGGGTATGGTCTGCATCTAAAAAACAGACAATGACACCAATCTCCCAAGTTGGTTATGGGGAGTGAGATTAAAAAAGTGAGAACGCACAGAATACCCTCTTGTATGACAAACATTCCTTCGTTCCAGCCTGCAGAGCCGGAAGAACAGCTCTTCAGGCAGGGTTTGGGGAAATCTAGCCGGCAGGAGGGAAAGAACTGTTAGGCACTGTTTTTCCAATGAAATGAAGCCTTCACTAATGAAAATCATATTTCACAGCAGACTAAAGAGTCTTTGTTAAAAAGACGACGCTATTTTGCTCTTTCTCTGTAGCAAAATACCCTGTTTTAAGGGATACAGACAGCACTGGCACAATCTATATGTCACAAATCACTTGCTTACATGGTCAGTTAAAAAAAAATTAAACCATTAAAAATAAACTCAGAAAAGTCAACTGCAAAGCTTACTCAGAGGCACAGAGTGTAATTATATTGATTTAAGCTGGTTCTATAGCTTCTGAAAGGCTAGGTAAAAAAACAGAAAGCTTCTGAGACAAGTACATTTGTTAAAATGCTACAGTGTTAACTGGGATTTCTTTTAATATGTGGATGGATGTAAACCTTGTTTTTCTGAAATTGGCCCCAGTAGAAAAAAAAATTCATTCAAAATTGAAAAAAAAAATCTATCCTTAACCAAAGGAATTACAAGCATGAAAGTATTTTGTTTGCATCCCTACAAAGAGGGCAGCCCTTATAATATCAACAGATCACCAAGAGAATTAAGAGATTTCCGCATGAATAACTGGCAGCATTCTGCTCCTGCTTTTGGAAAATTCCATTTCATCTATATGAGAGTGGGTGTTTTAGAAGTTGACTGACCTACCACCACGTCACAAATCTCATCTGCTGTAGGACTCTAGGTGCACCCACATGGGCAGGGTCTTGGCCATGATACCCTTGCCATTTCAACACCCCCTTCTATCACAGCCGGGTACCCCTGGCCAAAAGCAGCTGTCTCCTGGCCTCCACCAAAGGGACAGCTGCATTCTGGAGGGATGGCATCAGCAACATCTTAGAAGGGTGTGGGTTCCCTCCTAAGCTCCGGGGTGAGTGCCAAAGGCTGTCATCACTTGGATTCAATGTCCCCTTCCAAAGCAACCTGGACCACTTCCAGGGCAAAGCACTTCTGGATAATGCTAAAATCCAGACAGATGGCTGGAAGGATAGATGGATGGACTTGTTGCTCCTGATTCACGAATTAATATATTAGTATATACTACTGGTCTTCTGATTCATAAATTAGATAGCAAAGAAGTGAGATGACAGGATAAGACCAAGCTAAAGCGTACATTTCCAAATTCCCTTGTTTTTATACTTGAGCAGAATGGAATTTGCACATGATAGCTGGGATGTCTATATTAAGTTTCTCAGGCCAATCTTCTACTAAATGAAGTTCAAGTGGCACTGAGTTCACATGATACTCAAAGCTCTCCCAGACAGCTGATTGTTCTCCCCATATCTCTTGCCTTAGAACTTCAGATTCAAATAGCTCCTTGCCTGCTTTTGCAGGAGTTCATTCTGTACCTGGGAGATATAAGTGCGATGAATTATCAAAGGACCAACAGATAACAGAGCTGCCTCTCTCACACTCTGTGTGTGTGTGCAAGTGTGTGTGTACACATCAACCCATCATTCTTTTAAGAAAAGTCAATGGTTACGTAAGAGGTTAACATTAGGAGAAGATGGGTCAAAGGTGTACGGGAACTCTCTGTACTGTCTTTGAAACTTTTTTGTAAACCTAAAATTATACTGAAATTAAGAGTTAAAAAAATAAAATAAAATAGACTTTAGGTCAGCTCAATGGTCTGCAGTATATTATTGCAATTTTCACCGAGTCCTTCTATATAACTCATTACATCTCTCTGAGGGTCAGTTTATTCAACCCTAAAATGAAGCTAATAAGATTCCCAAGGGATGCAAAAAACACCTGGCACTTCATGAGTGTTCGATGTTAACAATTAGGCTTTTCCCCCATGAGACAATGTAACTATAAAACAGTGAGAGTGCAGTGAAGCCCTAACCAGAAAACAGGCAGTACTGCCCTCATTAAGTCACTTTACTGTCAACATTTTCAAAGTTACCTGTCTCCACTCTTCCAAATACAAAGGGAAACACCAAGGCATGGGTATTTGGTTGAACTTTCATCGTTTTAAGTGCACCTAAAGCAATTTTTGTTAAATTTTCATGGAGTTACCCTCTCAATATGTTAATGACTATTTCAAAAAGAAGTGCTAAATATCAATCAAGCACTTTGGGAACCACTGTTATGCACATGTGGTACTGTGCCTTTAGATATTGCATTATTCCATACATTAAGTATAAGCCACTTTTATGTAAGTGATCTCATTCATTCCTGACAAATATGTGAAGGAGGAAGAGCAACTATTATCATTCCCATCTCACAGAAAGGGAAACTGAAGCAACACAAATGCATTGTGAAACCAGGACAAAAAAATCTAAGTTACCCAAATCCTTGCCTAGTAAGGTCTCTGCCTTAGCTAGCTGCCTCTCCTTAGGGGAAAAAAAAAAACCCCTCAAAACAGTTACTTAAAATTTCTTCCTAGAAAATTATAAGCTAAGTTGAATGATTTTTAAAAAACAACAGAAATGGTAAGGAAAAGTACATGTGATCTATCATACATATTCTTGCAGGAAAATGCACAGAAATACCCACAAAGGGAAAGCAGGAGATGCCTGCGGTCTAACTAAATAAAGCATAGAGGGAGGGACAGGCCACTTCTAGCTGCTCCAGACACTGGAGATTAGAGAAATACCAATATAATGATTTAGAAGCATAGTCATTTGTTAAACCCTACCTTCTCTATATAAGTCCACCATCACCTTTGATCTTTCTCCCACTCTTCAGGGTATTTGGACTATACCCACCCTAATTTCTTCATGTTGGAAGCAGCTGTCAATAATATGGAATAGTGATATGCAATTAGTTGATGTTCTAGGGAGGTTAGTCCCTCTGCATTTCAGGATTTATCTGATATCCAGGGACCCACCTGAAGGATGTAGGTTTCTGGAAAGTTACCCTAGCACATGGAACCTTTGTAGAATCTTATATAACATCTCAGGTTTTCTTTAGGATAGGTAGGAATGGTTTTAGTTGGGGGTTGGCAAGGTATGATAGGTAGCAATGTCTAACTGAAGCTTGCGTACAAGTGACCTCCAGGGTAGCCTCTTGCCTCTATCTGAACTGTTTTAGCCACTGATACCTGACTTGTTACACTTCTTTTTCCCCTTTTTGTCAGGGCTTGTTGATCCCACAGTGCCAGGGCTAGGCTCATTCCTGGGAGTCATCTCCCATGCCGCCAGGGAGACTTTCATCCCTGGATGTCATGTCCCACATAACAGGGAGGGCTATGATT
>PVIY010060583.1:0-11570 GCA_004026745.1 Myrmecophaga tridactyla | reverse complement strand
TTTTTCTCTATTATCGTTTTATTTCTTTTTCTGATGTCTTTTTATTTCTTTTTCTAAATCAATGCAAATGTTCTAAGAAATGATGAATATGCAACTATGTGATAATATTAAGAATTACTGATTGTATATGTAGAATGGAATGATATCTTAATGTTCTTTTGTTAAGTTTTTTAATTAATAAAAAAGTTTATAAAAAAATATATAGGATGGTGTTAAGAGCTACAGAGTTGGCTAGAACTTATTAAAAATGAAAGCTCAGCCACTTACTAACTAGGTGACCTTTGGCAAACTGTTTATAGTTTCCTCATCTGTAAATTAGGATTAACCACTGTAATAGGATATATTCTGTAAAGTGTTGTTTTGAGAAATGAATTGATTACATCTGGTAAGAGCATAGTACAGCACCTAGCACATAGTAAGAACTCAATACAGTTTATTATTATTACTTCTCAGGTATAGAAAAATTAGTGCTTTGAAGCACATTATTAATATTTGAGAATGAACATTTATAGCATGCCACATATTATATTTATGTTCTCAGTTATTTTATCCAACTTAACCAGTTTTCTTAGTTTTAAAAGAATGGATTTTTTTTTAATTGTCTGATAGCAATGTGAAGAAAACAGAAAAAGACAAATTTTAAAAACACGATAAGAAGCACAAAAAAGGTTCAATGAATTAAATCTTAACTGACCTTTTAATTATAAATCATGCAGAACAAATAAATATACCATCTAGCATTTTTCTGGAAACATAATTATCTTGGTCTTGTAGAAAAAGAAAATAAAGTTGTGGGAAAATATATATTGTGAAATTTGGAATTGTCTGAAAGACAGGTACAAATATTTGCACTTGCTTTAATGTGACAGGACTCAAACACTTCGACATCTCTTTCCAAACTGATGGGCAAATGTAAGTTCAAATGCTAACTAGCAATGATTATCACAAAAAAAGAGTTATCAAAAGGGTGGTAAATAACACTTGAAACACCTCCGTGCTTGGGAAAGGAGATTATCAGAAAATAAGGTGACATTGACAAATGTTCCCTTCAAATACCCATCCATGTGACAGTGGATTATGCTCCCACAGTCTTAACACAAAAGGGAATCCACAGGCTGCAGGTATTTCTAAATAGAAAATCTTGGTGCTATGTTTAAAGAACTGGGTTTCTAATTATCTCATAAGAAAATGGAAAGCAAACCCATTGCCAAGAGACACCTGCCCATGAAGAAGATGAAACATACAGCTAGAGGTGTGGGAAATATTCAACAGACTTTTTCAAAGACTTAATTTAAATTTATGTTATTTTGAGAAAAGGTGGGAAACACTTTTTTTTTGTCATAAATCTTGTAACTGAGTACATGCATATTTAAGATATGGAATTCTGTAAATATTAAGATTTATTCATATTTTAATTTGGAGTTTTAGGAACTAATGAATGTTCTTCAGCTAAGTCAAATACTTGATGAATCAAAGAGATGGAGATCAAAATTTTACTTTTCATTATTGATAGAAATGTTGGAGAATGTGGATTAGGCATGTGGTAACAATGTGCTTTATAATCCTGTATTCCCAAATTAGCCATACTTATACAGTCATAGACCCTGGCAGCCTGGAATAAACAGTGAATTGTTCATATTATTGAACCAAATATGTTAGAGCCAGAAAACTTTGCTGTTGTTAAGAGCTGCAGCTTGAAACTAACTTAAAATAAGATTGTCTTACAGGGTTCTTTCATAGCTAAATTCCTTTACCTTAGAGTGCTCATGGCCCTTCTAATGTGAAAATAATGAAAAATTTATGGGAAAATATAGGGCTTATGTTACATATTTCTAAAATAAACAATTATTTTATTGGCACACAAAGTCTACTACACTTCCAAATACTCCAACGAAAGTTTTAATGTTATCCATTCTATTGTATAGACCAATAGATATACAGTGGTGTGGTATCATTGAAAATGTATGGGTATTGGGGAGGTAAGCAATTTCAAATCTGGCATTGTGACTTTCTACTTATTGATTTTGAGCAACAGTTAACTGATCTGATCCTCAATTTTCTCATTTGTTGAATGAATATAACGATGCCTACCTCCTGCTATCTTTTGGAGGATAAATGAAATAATATCTTTAAAGTGCCCAGCACATTGAGAATAAAAGTTGTGCTAGGTGGGCACTGCAGAAATTAGATCAAAGCTCTATCTCTGAATCTTTATCAGTGAATTTAGAGTGCAAATGCTTCGGTAATCTGCTTAACAAAAGCTGCTGTCTCTTGCCCTGACAATATTTCTTTATTCAGCCGCCAGTTCTAGCCACCTATTTCCCAGAAGATGCTAGAATAGCTACCCTGAGACAGTTCCCTACTTCTATATTTTAAAAATCTTTGAACTGGTGAGCAGAGTTTCTTAAGGATCTCTGTCCTTTTTGTGGCTGGTGCTTTACTCCTAATTGCTGTTCTGGTCACCTGGGCTATTTGTTCTGTCTGGGCCCTAGATCTTTTGGTTATTCACTTCTTCCACTCTTCTTCTGGAAAAATCTCTGTTCAGTGTTTACTTTGACTTTTGCAGTTGGCATGTGCCTGCAATCTGTTGTTGTTTTCCTACAAAGGTTTTGGTCTTTCTGAATGGGCCACTCCAAAGTGCTTTGCCATTTCAGACCACCATGCCATTGTTACTCCCAACCTTTCGACAGCCTTGTCTTCACTTTTATCCCTTTGACCTGTGTCATAGTCTTTACTCATGGTCTTTACTCTTATCTCTTTGATCTCCACCCATGTGTGATTCAAGATTTTTTCTTGTTATCTACAGTCACCTCCATGGGAATAATAAACAACAGTGGGTGTTCATATTACTGATTTGATTCCAAAGCTTCCTTTTGATTTTCTTCCTTTTAGAAAACCAAAAATGGCCTTGGAGTGTTCTCACTAATTTTCTTATAATATATTTGAGGCAATACTGTGAAATGAATTTTAATTATAAAAAATTTTTATGTAATTTTTTTAAATAGAAAAAAAAATCTAATCATGCTCATTACAGATACTATGTTCTACAATTTTATGTGCACGATTCTACGCTTGTCATTTTACAGCAAGATTGTTAATATTCTACTCTTTTTCCTATCATAATTTTTTCTTTTGCCTACAGGCACCATAATTCATATTTATCATGGCTAATTAACATTTCATAGAATAAATAGTCCATAATTTAATAATAATAATAATTTCTTATTATTGGGCATTATTGTTGGGCATTTATTTTGTTCTAATTTTTTAATACTACAATTAATATTATAAACAACATTTTTTTGGCACATGAATGCACCTAGGAAAAGAAAATAAAGGAGTATCACAAAGTTGTATAGCAAACTGAAAACCAAAATAGGGAATAAATAGTAAATATTTTAATCACTGCAGATTTCTATCAGCTTGATTAGATAATGGAAAGAATTTTGAATTTCAAAAACCATCACTGATGTTTTTACATACATTATAAACTATTCAATAGAATTTTACAAAAAAAGTGTCAAACTAAAATAGAAAAAGTCAGTTATGGATTTAGAATTGGATTATATTCTAAAATATATATTTTTAAATTTTTTTCACTGAAATTTGAAAATACCATTGCCATAGAAACAATGTTGTAAATGGTGGTTACTTCCCCTGAACAATCAACCTAAACCCATATTATCTGTTCTGTAGCTCTATAAGGAAGGACTAAATTATAATATCTGTTCTGGTTTGAAACTCTTATGTACCCCCAGAAAAGCCATTTTCTTTCAATCCTGCTCCAATCTCATGGAGTCAGACCTATTGTTTATGGTGGAACCTTTGATTAGATCGTTTCCATGAGATTGATCCACTCAATTGTTGTTGTGTCCTTTTGATTGGATTACTTGCATAGAGATGTGACACACCCAGTTATAGTTGTGAAATTTTAATTAGATGGAAATGTGACTCTGCCCACTCAAGGCGGGTCTTAACTAGTTTACTGGAGTCCTATAAAAGGGGAGACATTTTGGAGAAAGGACAGTTGCTTCAGTGCTCACTTATTTGGAGATACTTGGGGTGCTGACAGAAAGAGCAGATGCCTAGACATGGACATTTGGAGATGCAGAGCACAGCAGATGTCACCATTTGCATTCCTATGAGATGCTAAGTAAACCAGAATCCCAAGTCTTGCCCTGGAGAAACTAAGTGAAGGCCCTATATTCCCAAATTAGGGCCTTCTTAAAGAGAAGCCACTGGGCTCAGGAGCTGGAAGCAAGAGAACTGGGAATAAGAACCAGCAGATTCCAGCCATGTAGCTTCCCAGCTGGCAAAGAAATCCTGGACACCATTTGGCTTTTCTTAAGTCAAGGTTACTTTTTCTGGTTGCCTTAGTTTGGACATTTTTATGGACTTGAAGCTGTGAACTTGTAACTTAGTAAATCCTGTTCATAAAAGCCATTCCATTCCTGGTATATTGCATTCCAAAAGCATTAGGAAACTAAAGCATTATCCTAAATACTTCAGAAAATTATCGTGAGGAGCACATGAGATAAACAATTTGTAAATTGCAAAGCGAAATTGGATTATTAAATACATTTTCTGTTTAATCCTGTTTTCATCATTCTTTTTTGAAAAAAAAAATCATACTAAGTTCCAAAAATCCAAGCAATGGAAATATGAGCAACTTACATCTCCCTGGTCCAGCAGTAGTGAGTTAAATGGAACAGTTAGTGGTTCAAGTTCAGAGTTTTAAAAGGAAAGGAGAAGAGTTCCTAGTGGTGAAGAGATCCTAATAAGTCCTCAAAGGATTCTTATTAAATTAATTAAAGAAAAAATAACCAGGAATGAAGATAAGGTCCTTAGCAAAAATTATGGATACAAAAGAATGGTCTCTGGAAGTAAAATAGGAAATTTGGGAATGGATTTTAGCTCTCTGTCAGAGTCATAATTGAAATCTTAGATGAAAGGAAGTTGTTCTGTGAAGGATCTTTGGCTGCAGGGAGAGTGCCTCTGTAGTTTAAATCAGCACTAGCCATTGTAGCAAATACCCACATTTCAATCGGTCATCATAGTTCATGTTTATTTCTCACTCACGTTAATAAGCCAAGGTGTTATGTTGGTTAGGATGCTCTGCTTTATCACTCAGGAACCCAAACTAATGAAAGCTCTGCCATTTGCATTATGTGGTTTCCATGTTCTACAAAGATGTGTACTTCCAGGTGGCTGAAGGGCAAAGAGAATTGAGACTAGGGCATGAGAGGTTATTATGGGCCTGGCTTGAAAGAGGTGCATATCAGTTCAGTTCACATTTCATTGATAAGAACTTGTCCACATATCACCACTGAAATGCAAAAGGAGGAGAGATGGAAATGAAGTCACTATCTAGAAAACTGCTTAATAAAGTAAACTCCATGCTATGGAAGGTGGAGCACAAATTCATTTCGATGAATACCAGCTAAAATGGAACAAGTTCTCTGAATGGGGAGGAGTGGGGGTGGAGTCTTCCAGTCATGATGCAACCTGAAAGTGCATTCCTAGTTGGGTCAACTCTTCTTAACAGGTGAGGAGTTGAGCTACAACCATCCGTTGCCAAAATGTATAGCTGAAATATAATAACCTTCCATGGGGTGGACTAGATACTACATGATATATGAACAGAGAAAAAAAATCCATGGATTACTTTTATGGAAATAAATTAGTTTCTCTGTTTCATTAATGTATTAAAAAGTTAAAATGTAGTAGGTCTCAACTGCAACCCATACCAAAGTCTGAAATCTGTTCTACAACTAATTGTGATGTGCTTTGAAATTTATTTCTTTTTTGTATATATGTTATTTTTCACAAAAAAAAGGAAAAAAAGAGTCGATTGTGATAAATGCACAGCTATGTGATTATATTGTGAACCATTGATTGTGCACTTTGGATGATTACATGAGATATGAATATATAATATATATCAATATAAATAAATAATTTACAAATTAGTATGTCTCAATATTGGCTTGTACAAGAGTTATTTCAAATTATTCCACATTTATTTTGGGAGAATATGAGTTTAATTGTAGCTCCTGAGTAGCGTGGTTCATTGATTTATAATAATGATATATCGTATAGCAAATGTTTTCAATTACATTACATTTAATCCTCACAATAGTCCTGTGCCATAGGCAGGGTAGATAAGAATATAATCCTTGCACTAAAGAAGAAAAAACTCAAATGCATTAGTAAGTGGTGGTGCTGGGAGAGGAGCCTAGAATTTCTGACTTGAGACTCCATACATTCCACTTCTGAAATCCTTCAAAATTTAAATTCTGTTTCCCTGAAGGGTGCATGTGTGTCTGTGTGTCTGTGTGTGTGTGTGTGTGTGTGTGTGTGTGTGTAACATCAGCTTCCATCACTCTCCCCTGCCTAGTGACCAGTCTTACTTCTTGAGTCTTCAACATTGGATGGATGTATTAAATCACTTTATCACTGTTCACCTGCCTCTTGAGGAACAACTTTAGCCACAGGAATACATTTATAGGGGAACAAATTTTATAAAATTGGGTTTGGGGATTTGAACCGGATATCTTGGCTGATTTAGAATCTAACTTTCATTGACTACCTCATATTTGTACACAAACACAGTAGGAAATCATATAGCAGTACTTTTTTACTTTCCTCATTTTTATTTTTATTTTCCATTTTACTTAATGCAGGCTGATAATTTGTAGGGAAAACAAATGGAATCATTAGCAATCTGACAATTTGGGGTACATTTAAAATGAAAGGATTTCAAGATGAAATGTGGAGATTTTTATCATGGCTGTTAATGTAATGACTTCTAAAGTCTCAATGCTTTCTTGGGGTTCATGTGATTATTGTGTTGTGTGAGCAGTTTGGGTTTGCACTGTGACAAAGCTGCACTACACAGTAGCAGCAGCTGCTGGCTGATGATCTTGCAGTTATGTGGATCTAGCCCCTACCTGTGGTGATTTGGAGCTACAGCATCTCACCGGAAAGAAACTACTTGGCAAGAAGTCAATATGTAATATTGTATGATTGGAATATAAAGTGGATCCATCAAAGTGGATTGATCCTTGGATCATTAGCAAATAGTAAACTGGAAATCAGCTATCATCATGTTTGGTATATATATATGTATGCATACATATAAACACACACATATATATATGCATTTATACACATATAATCGATTTCCCTATAATGTATGATAATTTTTAAATTTAGAATATTAAATTATTATTAATTGATATTAATTAAAATATTTATAAGCATAGGATGACCTCTACTGGGGGTTAGTAAAGTCTTCTAAATAATGCTGTGTTCATGTAACAGTAAAGGAGACAAAGCAAGAAAAATTTTTCATCTTTTTCTGTTCCCTGAAATTTCACTGCTGTCACCCACAGTGGCTGGATGGAAGTATAGGTACCCGTGGGGTCTGAGTACACATGGGAATCACCTAGAGGGCATGTTAACACACAGATTGCTAGCCCCACCCCCTATGGCTCTATCAGTGGATCTGGGTTGGGAACTGAGAATTTTCATTTCTAACATGTTCCTGTATTGCTCTAAGGGGTTACTCCAGGAGCCACACTTTACTGAACACTGGTCTATGCCATACATTTATTTCAGTCAGTTTCATCACTGCTAATTGTTGGAATGTGATTGGAAATACTCAGTTCAGAAGCCAATAACACCAAACATTTTTATTCTCTTTTAACTCTGTGTTTAATTAACATTCTTTTCTGTCATGATATTTGGTCCTTAGAATATGGTAATAATATTTGCCTTGGATTAATCTGAGTTATCTATTTACCTCAATTTTCAGACTGAGACAAAAAGAAGGTGAAAGAATCTCAAGTATCATGCCTTTTATTTCTAGAAGTGTGTGGGAACTAAAGGTTCCCTTAACTGGTTTTCTTTTTTGTTTTTTTGAGGTGTCTGAGCTGAGACTCAGCCAAGGGCTCTCAAGCCAAGAAGAACTAACTATTTGTGAAATCCTTTTGTGGGTTAGGTACTTTCATATATATAATTATCTTCTTAAATCCCTGCAACAATTCCAGGAAGGATATATTATTGTAACCATTTTACAGTGAGGAAAGGGAGGCAAAGAGGCATTCTTGGTAGTATCTTAAATAGGAAGGTGGATCTTGGAGTGGTGGCTTTTGGGGTACTTCCTGATCAATTCAGGACGAGGTGCAGAAGCTGTGTCCAGGTGCCGAGGGAGGATGGTCCCTCAGGCTTCTGGAGGGAAATGCAGTCAGTGTCTTGGTTGGCTACTTCTGACATCCTAGAGCCTTCCCATGTTAACTGCCAGCTTCCTTCATACTCTTCAGCCATAGCCTCTAGAATTAGATGCACATTATCCACAATACTTTTAGTAAAATGCTGGTAAGAGGCTAACAAGTTCAGGGATACTTCCCTGGCAAGTTCCTCCTGCTATTTCATGTTTTCTCCATTATATGTTGGCTTCATTTGGGGTTGAAAGTGGGGAGGGAGACATCAAACCGAGCATCAGACCTAGAATTTAGGACACAGCATGAGAGGACAATGAAAGAAAATTCTCCATCCAGCCTGCTGGCTGCCTGACATCAACCAGAGACAACAGGGTAACCAGTCCTTCTCTTAAGGTCCATTGGTTCTTTTATAAAAAACTTGTATTAGAGAAATTGTGGGTTTACAGAAATCATGCATAAAACACAGGATTCCCTTACACCAAACCCTACTATTAGCACCTTTCATTGATGTGGTACATTTGTTACAATTGGTGAAAGCACATTTTTATGTTTAATTTGGTATTTAATGTTTGAAGAGTGCAGTTTCATGGATTTTTTAAAAAAATTTTTTTCCTATTGCCTATATACAATATTACATTTCCCCTTTTAACCACATTCAGATATATATTTCTGTGCTGTTAATTGTGTTCACAGTGCTGTGCTACCATCACCACCATTCATTACCAAAACATTTTCAATCATTCCAAATGGGAGCTCAGTACTTTTTTTTTAATAAAATAAAACAAAAATAAAAAGAACATATAAAACATCCCATTCCCCCATCATTTATTTATTTTTTGTCCTTTTCTTTCTACTCATCTGTCCTTACACTGGACAACGGGAGTGCCAGTCACAAGGTTTTCACAATCACATGGACAGTCCTTAAAAGCTCTATAGTTATATTATCATCTTCAAAAATCAAGGCTATGGGACCACAGTTCAACAATTTCAGGTATTTCCCTCTAGCTACTCCAATACATCAAAACCCAAAAAGGTATATCTATATATTGCATAAGAATAACCTCCAGAATGACCCTTAACTCTATTTGAAATCTCTCAGCCACTGACACTTTATTTCTTTCATTTCTCTTCTCCCTTTTGGTCCAGAAGGCTTTCTCTCTCCCACATTGCCAGGGCCAAGCTCATGTCCCACAAAGGGGAAAGGGCAGTGGTTCACCTGCAGAATTGGCTTACAGAGGCCACGTTGAACATGAAAAGAGGTTCTCTGGGGGTTTTAAGCATAATCATAAGTAGGCTTATCTTTTCTGCAGGAGTAAGTGTCATAAGGGCAGGCCCCAAGATTGAGGGTCTGGCCCATCAAATTGGCAGTCCCCAGTGCTTATGAGAATATCAGGTCTTCCCCAAGTGGGGAAGTTTAATATTTTCACTTTTTCCCCACTGCCCAAGGGGACATTACAAATACTTTTTAATCCTCTGCCCAGATGACTCTAGGATATATTGGGGCATCACACCATCCTGTGCAAAGCGATTAGATCTCACTCCCTATTCAAGGTTCCATGTAATTATAGCATTCGAATAAGCTGACCATACAAGTTAAATTATATAGTATGCCACTGAAAATATAAATTTCTCTTAATATGGAAAGAGGTAGATGTTACTACGTTTCTAGTCGATAATTTATGGCAAAAAATTTAAACAATAGGTGCCTTTTTAATTGAAAATATCAATATAATTTCTGTTCCAATAAAATCTGAAGTTTGAGTTAAGAGGTGTGTTCATCTGATTTCTGCATTGCAAGGATGTGTCACTAAGAAGGTATGGGCAGGGTTACATGCATGAGGATTTGGAATATTAATGCGGATTATTTGTTCCATATGGCTTCGTGGGTAAAATAAAAACAGTAGCCTGCCTAGGTCTATTATTTCTCAGATAGGAAATAACTCTTAAAAAGCCTGAAAATGTTAAATAAAGTGATAATGGAAAGAGATGCTTATGCATGCATACGAATTTTCTTCTTTTTTAAGGTTGTTAATCCCTTTATGTGGAATATTTTATTAGCAATATATGGGATTTATACCAGAATTTTACTTTATTGATGATGATTAAGGTGTTTTCTTTATTAAACTAAAATCAACTCTTTACAAAAATAAGGAAAGTATACATTTATTTTAAACCTAAAAGTGAAGGAATTTTTAGTGTTCCCCTGCATTAGCCTGTCAAGGCCACCATGTTGCGTCTGACTGGGGACTCATTCTGATGATTCCTGTAAGTGATAAACTAGACTCCTCTGAGTGCCTACTAAGCAAGAGTCACCAGCATCTCAGGTCAGAATTTTAGATTTTTCCTCTCTGACCCAAGATGTTTGATTTTCAAGTTCTGCTTATTCCACTCCCTAAATATGCCTCTTCTATAATCCCAAATTATAATCTTCTATAATTTGGTCTACAGCCTCATCAACTCTCATCCAGACTCTTTCAGCTACCTTAATCTGAAAGAATAATTTTTTACTTTTATCATACAATAAAAGTGAAATATCCTGAAAAACTTACAACTGAACAAAAGTGTTTTTTTTCCTGGCTCCTCTCCATTTTCAATAACAACTACAACATCACCTAATTTCCACTCAATTAGCAGTTCCTTATGAAGTTTAATTCCATGTTTTCAAGTAATATGTTATAATCTCCTGATAAATCAATTTTAGAGATTATCTATTAAACTTCTATAATGAATATGATAATTTAGCTCTCTTATGCTTCTCTTCCTCCCTTTCCTCACCCCCAATATACCTCCCTGACAACCAAATGCATATTAAATTTTTTTTTTTTTTTGGCATGGGCAGGCTCCGGGAATTGAACCTGGGTCTCCAGCAGGGCAGGCAAGAACTCTGCCACTGAGCCACCATTGCCCGCCCAATACATATTAATTTTATATTAAAATAATATTAATAATCGTTTTTTTCATTATTGCCCTATAACTTTTATTCACTTCCAGACCAAGTACTGTTTTATGATTACGGTCCCTTTCTTAAACAAAAATTGTTTTTTTTTTCTCCTATAACTAATAATAATGGTCTCACTTTTCTGTTTTCACAATTTATTTTGAATTCCTGGCTAAGTCATTTTTTATCTTTCAATAGTTGTGTAAAATGCATCTGTATTAGTTAGGGTTCTCTAGAGAAACAGAATCAACAGGGAACACTTGCAAATATAAAATTTATAAAAGTGTCTCACGTGACCGCAGGAACACAGAGTCCAAAATCCACAGGGCAGACTGCGAAGCTGACGACTCCGATGGAGGGTCTGGATGAACTCCACAGGAGAGGCTCACCAGCCGAAGCAGGAATGG
>PVIY010060582.1:0-11570 GCA_004026745.1 Myrmecophaga tridactyla | reverse complement strand
TGCCTTCACATCCTTGTCATCACTCAGCATGTTCAGTCTTTCATTTTATCCATTCTAATTGGTGTGTAGTGGTAGCCCATTGTGGTTTTGATTTGCAATTCCTAAACGACTGATGATGTTGAACATTTATTCATGTGTTTATTTGTCATTTGTGCAAAGGACTCAGAATAAGCAAAGCCAACTTGAACAAAAAAGAACAAAGTTGGAGGGTGTACACTACCTAATTTCAAGAGTTAATGAAAAGCTACAGTGATCAAAGCAGTCTATTATTGGCATCAAGATAAGACAAGTATATAACAGAACAGAATCAAATCCAGACATATATATGGGTATATAGTTGACAACTGACTTTTTTACAAAGGTGCAGAGCAATTCAATGGATTAAGGAGAGTCTTTTCAACAAATAGTGCTAGAACAATCAGGATGGCCGTATGCAAAATACAAATTTTGATCTCCATCGCTTACTATATTCAAAGATTAACTCAAAAGTGGATCATAGATCATATGATCTCTGTCATAACTACCCAACCCCTGCCATGGTAGCCTTCGAACAATTATAGACAGTTCATAGATGAATGGATGTGGCTGTGTTCCAATAAAACTTTATATACAAAAACAGGTGGCAGGCCAGATTTGGCCTGTGGGTGCTATTTGGCTGACTCCTGTGACTGTTTTTGTATTATTATTATTTTTGTGTTTGCAGTTGGTATCCCTGAATAGTATTTGAGACAGAAAGCTTCATTCCAAATTCAAAGCAGATAGAAGAGTATATAGTTATTGAACCTCTTCTGATTGGTGTACACTGACACTTGCTTTCCTTATTTTTGCTTCTGTTTTTGAAATGCTAAGTAGTGAATCATTTAATGCTGACATCTCAGTTAATTGCTCTTTGATGCACATTTGACATACGAGGCGACATATTGCAATCTAAAAATAATTAAGATAAATCATTTGCTTATATTGCTATAAAAAAGACAAACCATTTTTCATCTCCTCCTCTCACAGTGTCTAAAGAAGGGCATTTTGCAGTCAAAGTGGAGAAGTGGTACTTGCCACAAACTGCACTTCAGTGTCTCTTGTGAAGAAACCAAGTGGCAGCACCCCACCCCCGCAAGGCCCCAAGCTTACTCCAGGATGCTCGCTCGTCATCAGACAAGCTCACCAGATGGAGCCGCATTCCAGGGTCTGTGGTCCTGAATGCCTCCGGAGGACTTTGGCAGGCAGCCAGTGTGCTCTAAAGGATTAGAGTCTGTCTCTCTCCCCTTCAACATAACCCCCCAAGGGATTTCTCTCTCTTCGAGTTTTAGAAAGACTGGCTCCAACCAGCAGGTCCAACAAGTGGGCCCATTTGTGAGTTGAATATCTCTGGAATTATTCTATACAAATAGATCACAGTTGAATGAGCAGTATATACAAATTAATTTTTCTTTTTTTTTTTTTGGTGTGTGTGGGGGAACACGAAGCAACCCTCATAGTTTCCTCTTCAGGGGATTATAGGACCATATAACAACTGTCACAGGGCATAATACATTTCTGTGTAAATGGGTCATTTGTTTCTCTAGGCACTTCATTTTAGTTATAAAGTTAGCTGGTCATATTTCAAAAGCCTGTTGTAATGTATGTTCTTTACAGGAACCCTTTCCTCCATTTGGGCTAAGCAAGTAAAGGTTTCCAGCTTTATGCTGTGTTATTACATATTATGAAACCAAAAGGCTATCAGTTATCTCTACACAAAGGCAATTTCTTAGTTGTTTGTAGATACAGCTCTAATAAAACACATGAGCCATTTTTCTATGTGTTATTTTTCTTGAAAAGAAGTGGATTTTATGAACAGATTCATCACATACCTAGTTACGTAAGCAGATACTTATTTAACATATATTATGTAGAACATGTTCTTTTTTTTTTTACAAAGTAAACTCTATGACAGCTCACCATTGTGTCTTTGGTGGTTGATGGTATATTTATTTAACATATATTATGTATAACATGTTTTTTTTGCAAAGTAAACTCTATGGGAGCTCACCATTGTGTCTTTGGTGGTTGATGGTGTCTAACACCTAGCTTATAGCACTAGATATTTGTGAAGTAAATGATTGAATAAATGGGCCAGGTAGCAGAATACTGAAATGAGAAAAGGGGCACATTTTTATAGAAAATCCTAACTTCATTTTCACAGTGATTAAAGGTGTGTTTGTGGGCAGTGGCCCCCTCTGATGAATAGATCTTACCTGTGCAGTTTAATATTTCAGGACAGTCCATAGTGTAAGACAATTTACCAAGCGCATCAGAGGAAGTAGGCCTCTGTGGTAAATTACTTATAGTAATGCAGATCATGGGAAAGGAAATGTGTATGAGTGAAGGAGAAAGAAGGTCCTTTTTTATTTAATGCTGCATACCCATTCTTGCTCTCTCTCTTTTCTAAAAGCAAAGTCAAGGCTCCTAGCTCAAAATACTAATTTGCATTTTGTTTTGAAAAATATTCACATGCATTAAACAAAAGAATCCCTAAAGAAAGAATCATTAGACCATGTAGAAATTAAAAGCAGATCAAATGCTGTGTTTCTGAGAAATGTAACTTTATAACAGATTTACAGACTAATCAAGATAATAGTATTTTAGATGAGATATTTAGAAACCTTTGTTCTCAAGAAATGAAGGTGGTGTTCAGGAAAAAACTGTATTAGCTCTCAATTTCCAAATGTTGGAGTTTTTAATCTTCAAAAAAAATTTTTTTTTTGGGGGGGCGGTTCATGGTCCGGGAATTGAAACTGGATCTCCAGCATGAAAGGGGAGCATTCTACCACTGAACCACTAGTCTTTTTTTTTTTTTTTTTTATTGGTTTGTAACTTCATTGGCTCGTAGTTAAAAAATTAAGTTTGTATTGTCCTCGTTCTTGGAAATTTGCTTTATGGGCCGATTTTTGTACATTTGCTTGAAATGAATGCATATTCTTCAGCTTTAGGTATGGATTCTGTATGTGTCCATTAGATATCTTCTGTATACTCTCTGATATTTTGATTTTACTTTCACTGAGAGAGGTGTGTTAAAAATCTCTCACCATGGGAGTGATTTTTGTCAATTTATCATTTTTAAAAAATTTTGGCAGCTACAGGTATATAGAAGTTTAGAGTTGTCATATTCTGTTGACAAATTGAATCTTGTGGTGAGCTGGAGTCAGCTCATTCTGGCCTGTGAGAACTGATTGTGCACATTTCTTCACAATTCCATGTTTGGTGACTTCCCATTGGTAGCTTGAATTGGACAGGATGAGAGGACCTACACCACAGAAATGAGCAAAATGTCACAAATCTGTACTGTTTCCCTCCCATCCTCAGAAGGGCAGTTTACCAGCACACCGCTGCTCCTATCATAATATAGAGATTGTCTTTTTCTGAAGATGCTTTTTGCCTTATAAAAAATGTGTTTGATATAAAAATAGTTGTACAAGATTTCTTCTGCTTATTTGCTTGAGTTGAAAGTATGTTTCTCCAGGGAGTATGTCATTTGCCTCTGCCAGATATCTGGATGCACTAGCAAGTGGGATTCCAATTTCAATTTCAAATATTAAGCTGATTACCAGAATAACGAAAATGAAACATAGAAAATACCCAGTGTTGGCAAGTTTATTAGTCAGGATTCTCTAAAGAAACAGAACCAACAGGAGACACCTATAAATATGAGATTTATACCAGTGTCTCGTGTAAGCATGGGGATTCAAGAATCCAAAATCCATAGAGCAGGCTGCATGGCTGGCAATTCTGATGAAGTTCCTCAATGAACTCTATAGGATAGGATGACTGGCTGAAGAAAAATGTGAACATTCTCCCTTCTCCCTTAAAAGTCTTCAAGCGATTGGCTCAAATCCAAGTGATTGGATTATCTCCTTTGCAGAAGACACACCCTTTTTGATTGCAGATGTAATCGTCCATATGCAACTGACTGATGATTTAATAAACCAGCCTTCTGGTTTATCGACCAGCCACAAAATATCCTTGCAGTAATGGTTAGACCAATGCTTGCCTGACCAGACAACTGGGTACCATCACTGGGCCAAGTTGACCCTGAACCTAACCATCCCAGCAAGGATGCAGAGCAAGCAGAATTCCCATACCTTGCTTGCGTGAGTATATATAAGTATAACCACTAGTTATCAAAGCTGCATATTCAGCTCCCATGACTCAGCAATCCACTGTCACATGGAAGAGATGAACACACGTACGTTAACCAAAGACATGGCAGCACTGATCAAAAGTAGCTCCTACTGGAAACTAACCAGATAGTAGGATGGTCAAAGAAATTGTGGAGTATTTTCTCAATGGAAAACTGTACAGCAGTGAGAGTGAATGGACATCTACTAAACAAAGCAATTTGGATGAATCAAGCAAATATAATATTGAGACAAGAGCAAATACTGCATAATTCCATGGATGATAAATTTAAAAACTGGCAAATCTAATCTGTGCCATGAAAAATCAGAAGAGTGATTCCTCTTGAAGCACATGGGGATGAGAAGGGGGCCTAAGGGGATTCCGGCATCTTACAAATGCTCTATTTCTTGATTTTGGTGCATTTACTTTGTAAAAACTGATCAGCCTACGTACTATGTTTTGTGGGCTTTGAGATTCAAAATTAGTAAAACTTCAAGCTCCAAACTACAAAAAAGCCAGAAGGACCCTGAATTCTCAGGAGGAGAGTCTTTTTTTTTCCTCCACTGTGTGCCAAGGTTGGGGGATATGTTTCCCTGAGTCAGCCTCTGTAAGGTGGCCTTCTACCAGCCTCTGTTTGGGCCCATCATTTATGCTATAGCTTTCCCAGGACCTGATTTTATGCAGGAGTCTCAGACCCTGTATAGACACGAAACCAAAATTCAGCTGCTCTGAAATTAGTAGATGCATCTAGGTCACGTCAACCCTTGGCTTACTTATTCTTTTACCTCCTTGGACTCATGTTCTTACTTCATTTCTAGTCTTAAAGGATTCTCCTTTCTTTTCTTCAAGCTCAACCATCAATTCATAAGGTAGCGTTAATAGTTTTTCTAGCATTTTTATGTGTTTACAAGGAAATATTTTAAGACCTTTCACTGCAATATTGCTAGAAACAGAAATCTTCACCCAGAAATCTATGTCCTTAGGGCAAGAAGGGAATGGGAGAAAGTGTGAGAGAGAGAGGACTATAACCACTTGATTTTGGTCATTTATTCACTTGGCATAATGTTTGATGGTAGTAGAGGTTGATAATGCAGGAGTTGGAAGATAGGAATTTAGTTCAGAGATTGTATGTAAATTTTTGGAAAGGTAATGGTATTTGTATTCTAATAGTCAGTCATCCCATCTGGAAAATGAGGGTGGGGCATACTAGAAATTGTTTAACTTTCTCTTCAATATTTATAATTTGCAAAGTGACCTTTATGTTAACCTTAGGATTCTATTGACCTGTATCCCCTTTATGCAGCGTTAGAGCTAACAATCTAAATTATGTATATTTTAAAAGAATTTCAAATGCTTCTGTTTCTACTCATGTGAAATAATATAGTCTATCATTATGACTTAGCATTTTACTTAAAATCATTACCTTGCAGGATCTATAAAAAAGATACTGTTTTTGTCTTCCAGAAATGTTAGTGGTATAACTTGAGCTGAAATTTAGCCATTATCACTGTAGCCCAGGCTGTACTGGTAGTTTACTTGGTGTGAATTAACATATTTATACTCCTTATTTGCAAATTTTTATATACTTTTTCATGTGTGTGTGTATGCCTATTTTCCAAGATGATACATGAATAATAAACAAGGACTAAAGTAACCCAAAGCCAGAGCAACTGGGTATCTAAGTGAAAGTGCAAATAATTGTTTTTGATTCTTTTTACTATTATGGGTATAAATGAAGGCTACTGGGGGACCCACAAGCAGAATTAACAAACCCAATTTTTAACAACTCAGCAACAACCCCTCTCTCCCACACAAAGCAAACATTCCTCTCACAGTTCTAGTGGCTTACATTCCATTATTTAGCAATTATTCCCGTGAGAGAGTGAGTCATGAGGTTTCTATCTCCCTCACATTTAAACTCAGAATTTTGTGCTGTTTTATGAAACCTACATACTTTTATGTTTTCTTAATCTCCTTTTTCCTTACTGTTTACCTTGGCGAGTGTATGAGCTTCTTAACTTATGACCACATAATCGAGTTCATCTTAAGTCTCAGGCAGTTAAAAAGTTGCCAAATATATTATTTTCATGTGCTTTATAGCAATGATCTAGCCATTTCCTTTATTATAGCATTAAAAAAAAATCACATATAATCCAGGTAGTGGGTATGAGAACAAGAGCCCTGGGACTGGGAACTATCCCTATCCACTTACTGGTGTGAACCACAGGAAATTATAGCACAAAAATGGTTGAATATCATCAATTACACATAGTAGTTCTTAATGCTTTCTGCGTAATGTTAAGCAAGTTTCTTAACCTTATGAATTTCAGTGTCTTCAGCCGTAAAATGAGAATATTGTCCTACTTAGTGACTGGTTAGCAGGCATAAAGGTGATATATTTTATTGCCTTGTAAACCATAAAGTATTGCAAGAATATGTTGTATCATTATATATTCGATAGATAATTAGGGCTCTAACTTGCAGTCATACCTTAATCCCTATAGTTCTAGTTTTATCTAGAAAGGAAGTTTGTATGGCTTAAAGAGATAAAGAAAGGTGAGAATATTAGAAGAGTGAACACACATAAAACATCTAGGGAAATGAGTAAGTTAACTTCTTAGGGGAGAAAACATTAATGGTCTGTGAGACTTAAAATAAATGCTATACTAGGATAATAAAAATAAAAATAAATTATAGAGATTATTGGGCTGGTCATTTAGACTCCATTACTATCACGACCAACTTTCTCATTCATAGATGAAAACGATAAAATAGACTTGCAGAAATGGCGTAAATTCTTGGCCTATTGGAATGATGCTTCTAAAGTATGCACAAAGCAGTGAGAATGTTTTCTAGAATGCAGTTATGGAGGGAGCTCTACAGAAGCCTTACTTTCCTCAGTGCCAGAGGAGATCTATACCGGGCAGCAGTGCATGACAAAACTGTTTACACATGGACTCTCGAATGCTAAAAGTTGAATATTAAGATAGTGTTATTAAAAAAAAACACAATGCGAGCAAAAGTAGAAAGTCATTAAAATGCAAGTGGATTAGTAGTTGAAAAAAAATAATCACACACACATATGCTGCGAAACTGATTGTTTTCAAACGTACCAAGATGAAGCAAGTTATAATCTGATTGGGAAATGCTTTAGTGTACTGAATGTCATGTGTTCCACATACATTAGCAATTCCAAAACAATACCTCCATGTTAAAGCAAAAGATGTATGTCAGGAAAGCAGGAAAGCATCTGCCCCTGACACGGCAGGGGAAATAAGGCACATGAGCACAGAAGCTGATGGGATTGTTTATCGAGTCTCCGGCTGGCAGGCATCTCAGAAAAGCAGAGAAGGGGCTGGTGAGTGGAATGGCAGCAGACCACGGAGAGAAGGGTGCTGGCTCTCATGATGGAAGCCAGCTGGTGCTCTCAGGGAAAAATGAGCTAAAGCCGCTCAGGCTCAGGGTGTTTTAAATTGTGATGAACCAGCAGACTTGAGCCATCACAAATTTCCAATTTCATGCCTTTTACAAGTAATGGCTCCGTGGTAGGTACCCAGTCAGAGGAATTCAAAATAAAAGATGTTTTGTTTGTGGTGCTTCTTAAGATGACCACAGAAAGTACAATTTTATGTGGTCTCCAGTCAATATATATATTTTTTTAACATAGGCAGGCGCCGGAAATCGAACCTGGGTCCTGTGGCATGGCAGGCAAGAATTCTTGCCTGCTGAGCCACTGTGGCCCGCCCAATCCATTGTTCTTTAATATACCTTGTATGAGTTACTGGGAAAAAAAAATCAAATGGCTTTCAGAATGGAGATCCAGGAGTCTTGAATGTATGATACTGACATTTCTAATACTATCTTGCCAAATATAGACTATAATGGGGGCACAAAATATATTGATGTGGTAAATGACATATGATTATTTAAACTTGTTTGTATATGCCATTATATGCAGTACTGATTGAATGTCATTTGTTGAAGAGACTCTTCTTTATCCCTTGAATGGATGTAACACCCTTGTTGAAAATCAACTGGCCAGAGATGTGACAGTAATTTGAATTCTCAATTCAATCCATTGGTCTATGCATCTGTCCTTGTGCCAGTACCACACTGTTTTGATTATTGTAGCTTTGTATCAGGTGTTGAAATCAGGAAGTATGAGTCCTCCAATTTTGTTCTTTTTCAAGATGTTTTTGGCTGTTTGGAGTCCCTTGCCCTCCTATATTAATTTGATGATTAGCTTTTCCATTTTTGTAAAGAAGGCCATTGGACTTTTGATTGGGATTGCATTGAATCTGTAAATTGCTTTGGGTAGTTTTGACATCTTAATGACATTAAGTCTTCCAGTTTTTGAGCATGAAATTTCTTTCATTAACGATTTTTAGTTTTCTATGTACAAGTTCTTTACGTCCATGGTTAAAGTTATTCCCAAACATTTTATTCTTTTTGTTGCTATTATATTAAAATTTTTTTTAATTTCCTTATCAAATTGTTCATTACTGGCATGTAAAAATGCCATTGGTTATTGTATGCCAACCTTGTACCTTGCCACTTTGCCAAATTTGTTTATTAGATCTAGTAGTTTTCTTGTAGATTCTTCCTATATTGCATCATGGCATCTTCCTTTTCCAATTTGGATGCCTTTATTTCTTCTTCTTGTCTAATTGTTCTGGTTAAAATTTCCAGTACAATGTTGAATAGCAGTGGTGAAAAGAGGCATATCTATCTTGTTATTGATGTGAAGGGGGACACTTTCAGTCTGTCTCCATTGATTATGAAGTTACTTGTGGGTTTTCCTTATATAGTCTTTATGGTGTTGAGGAAGCTCCCTTCTGTTCCAACTTTACTTACTGTTTTTATCAAGAAAGAGTACTGGATTTTGTCAAATGTCTCTTCTGTACCAGTTGATAGGATTGCGGTTTTTCATTCTATTAATGTGGTATATTACATTGATTGATTTTCTTATGCTGAACAGAGCTTGCATTCCTAGATAAATCTCACTTGATCATAGTGTATAATCTTTTTAATATGCTGTTGAATTAGGTTGTTTTCTCTGTTTTGACAAAGTCCTTTGAAGCACAGAGGTATTCATTTTTGAGGAGGTCCATTTATCTATTTTTTTCATTTGTTGCTTGTACTTTAGGTATAAAGTCTAAGAAACTATTGCCTATCATTAGAACTTCTTTTTTATTTTTATTTTTTGACTGAAAGTCATTTATTATCAGAAACTGACCAAAGAATTATAAAACTGTGCCTTGCTTTCATTCTGGGTTTGGAAAATGTTCTAGTCCGTAGAGAAATTTCAAAAGGTAGTGGGGAGAGAAAAATAAAGTTTGTGATTATTACCCATTGAATTCATTGTACCAGTTTGCATCTCTACCTCAGGTTGTTTTCATTTCAGACTTGTATATCCAACAGATTTCAGTTGGTCTTCACTGGCAGATTGCACAGGCATTTCAAAATCTACATATTTAAAACTATTATCATCAGATTCTTTGCAAAATCTGCTTCACTCTTTCTATTCGAGATGCCATCTACCAATCAAATCAAATCAGATAGCATTTTGAAGTTTTTTTTCTACTTCTTCCACATTAATCCCCAATTCCTGTCTATTTACCTACTAAGTATTTCTTCATTGTCACTCTTCCTCTCTTATTTTGGGTTTTCACAACAGCTCCTTAACTGACTCTCATTATTTTTGAGTCTTGTTTCCCTGTCTTCAATTCTTTCTCCGCCTGCAGTTAAAGAGATTCTTACAACCTTGGCCACATCACTCAGGCTTCATCCTTCCCTGAAGTTGTAAGATTAAGCCTAAGAACCTTCATGGGATACCTGAGATTCTACACAGTTTGGTGCATACTCAGTTCCCTAGTCTCATCTTCTGCTGCTTCTTGCCTCAGAGTTTCCTGCCTATCTCACACCATCCCTGAGCCTTTGCTTTTTCAGTTCTCTTCATGAACAATGCTGTTTCCCTTCTTCACCTGGCTAAATCATATCCATTCTTTAAGGCCAAGTTCAGATACCACTTCTTCTAGGAAACATTATTGTACCCTCTTTCTAAACTGAACCTCTTAGGCAGGGCTATTGTACTAGTCAGGGCTCTCCAAAGACACACAACCAACAAGGAAATTTCTCATAAAGAATTGACTCATGTGACCCTGAGGACCTGCAAACCCAAACCCCGTGGGGTGGGACACATGCTGGAAACAGATAAAAGTGACGCCCAAGTCCTTGGTCTAAATATCCCAGAGGAAGCTGGCTGATTAAAAATTCTGGCAAGAATCAATGCTGAAGTTGAGTCTGAATTCCTCTTCTGAACGTTAAGTCCTCAGTTCTGTTGTTTTTTCATTCAAAACATTTATTGCAAGACCAGGCAAGTGCCAGGCCTTAGTAAGTTGATTTTTGAGCATCCTTTGCTTGAGATAGACTTGTTTGAAGTCTGTTCTCCTGGCATTGACGTAACCCTCCTCCTTGTATTTGCAAAATTGTCCAAGTTTGGATGACTATCACTAGATCTTGAAGATGTTTCCTTATATTTCCTTCTAGGAATTTTATGGTATTGGTTCTTATATTTAAGTTTTGATCCATTTCGAGTTACTTTTTTGTATAGGGTGTGAGATAGGGGTCCTCTTTAGTTCTTTTGGATATGGAGATCCAGTTCTCCCAACACCATTTATTTTTATTTTATTTTTTAAAAATATTTTTATTGAGAAATATCCATACTCATATAGTCCAACCGTATCACACAATCAAGGGCTCACAATATCATCACATGGTTGTCAACACCATTTATTGAAGAGACTATTCTGTCCCAGTTGAGTGGACTTGGAAGCATAGCATCCTCTTCTAATCCCTTTTATTTCAGTAAGGCTCATAGTAATGTCCCCTGTGGTGGTTTGAAGCCTATGGGTACCCCAGGAAAACATGTTCTTAAACTTAATCATTCCTGTAGGTGTGATTCTGTCGTAAATAGAAGCTTTCAATGAGTTTACTTCAGTTACAGAGTGTCCCATCTCACTCAGTATGGGTCTTTTTTTTTTTTTTTTTTTTTGGATATCCCTTTTTTTTTTTTTTTCAAATTTTTTTTTTTTTTTTTTTTTTTTTTTTTTTTTTGGATATCTCATTTTTTTTTATTTGCAAATCATATTTTTTTTTAACTTTTTATTAATTAAAAAACTTAACAAAAGAACATTAATATATCATTCCATTCTACATGTACAATCAGTAATTCTTAATATTATCATATAGTTGCATATTCATCATTTTTTAGAACATTTGCATCGATTTAGAGAAAGAAATAAAAAGACATCAGAAAAAGAAATAAAACAATAATAGAGAAAAAAGATTATACATACCATACCCCTTACCCCTTGCTTTCGTTTATCACTAGCATTTCAAACTAAATTTATTTTTTT
>PVIY010060581.1:0-11562 GCA_004026745.1 Myrmecophaga tridactyla | reverse complement strand
GGGAGCCTGGCTCTCCACGGGGGCGAGTCCCCCAGCCCCAGAGGTAAGAGGGCCGGACAACCCGGGGGAGAGGCCGGGCGGGAAACGGGTCTGGCAGTGGCCAACTAGCGCCCACTGGGCTCGGGGCCCAGGAGGGCAGTGGGGGGCCAGTGGCTCCCGAGAATAGGGCTTCACCCTCCCTCGGGGCCCCGCCGACTCCTGCGACCCGCCCCAGGCCCCCGATTTGGTTTCTGGCGTTTCCTCCTCCGGATGCTTCAGGCCATGCAAGGGATGGAAATAAATATCCAGTCGGTCGTCACAATAAAGCTTCCCCGGGGTCACCTCCAACGCCCTGGATGAGAGAACCCCTCTCCGGGCCGCGCAGTTCTCCACCCGCTGGGGCCACCCCGCCGCGAGACGCTGACGCCCAAACCCCGACGCCAGCGCCGAGCCCCCTGGCCGCGAGGGCTTCCCCTCCCTCGCTGGAAAACCCGGGAACAAGCTCACGAGCCACCTTCCCCCTCTCGCCACCCAAGTCTCAATGGGGTCAAATAAATAACGCCGCCTGCCGCCCCCACCTCGCAGCGCAGAGCCCGGGCCGTGCAGGCCGTCGGGGGGCCACCGCCCGCCGCTCTCCCCTCCTCGGGCCCCCCGGCCGGCCCCACTCGCCGGCCAGCCCCGGGCACACCGAGCCCCTCTCTCCACGCCCGGGACAGAGGGAAGGCCGAGAACAGGGACCGGGCGGCCGAGGGAAAGGCACCGCACCCAGGCCCGGGCGCCTGAGGCCCCCGAGGCCAGGGGAGCAGGGGTCCCCGCCCAACGGCCTGCGCCCGGGCCACCCAGGGGAGGAGCCGGTGGGCCCGCGGGCTGCGCCTCCGTCGGCCTCGGCACCCGGGGCCCTCACATGATGGTCTCCTCGAAGGCGCCCGAGGGCCCCGGGAAGGCGGCCGGCCGCTCGGAGCCGAAGCTCGTGCCGCCCGCGAACTCCAGCAGGGCGTTGCCGCGGTCGCCCGCCCCGGCTCCCGCGCTCGGGCCCGCCGGCCCCGGGCCCTTGGCGGGCGCCTCGGCCTTGGGCGCGGGGGCGGCGGCCCCGGGCGCCCCGCGGTGCGTCTTCATGTGGGTGAGCAGGTGCGAGCTCTGCGAGAAGCGGCGGCCGCAGTTGGCGCAGGCGTAGGGCCGCTCGCCCGTGTGCGTGCGCTGGTGCGTGACCAGCACCGAGCGCTGCGAGAAGCGCTTACCGCACTCGGGGCACGGGAAGGGCCGCTCGCCGGTGTGGCCGCGCCGGTGCTTGGCCAGGTTGGAGCGCTGCGCGAAGCCGCGGCCGCAGTCGGCGCAGCGGAAGGGCTTCTCGCCCGTGTGCGTGCGCCGGTGCCGCTTGAAGTCCGAGCTGTGGCCGAAGCCCTTGCCGCAGTCGGGGCAGCGGTGCGGCTTCTCCTCGGCGTGCGCCCACTGGTGCCGCGTCAGCGCCGCGCTCTGCCCGAAGCGGCGGCCGCACTCGCCGCACGCGTAGGGCCGCTCGCCCGTGTGCGCGCGCCCGTGCGCCGTCAGGTGCGCGCGCCGGCTGAAGCCCGCGCCGCACACGCCGCACACGAAGGGCTTCTCGCCGGTGTGGCCGCGCACGTGCGCCGCCAGGTGCGAGCCGCGGGCGAAGCGCGCGCCGCACTCGGGGCACGGGAAGGGCCGCTCGCCGGTGTGCGTGCGCCGGTGGCGCGCCAGGTGCGAGCCGTACACGAAGCTCTTGCCGCAGTCTGCGCAGCGGTGCGGCCGCTCGCCCGCGTGGTAGCGCTGGTGCTTGGCCAGCGCCGCGCGGCGCCCGAACGTCTTGCCGCAGTCGGAGCAGATCCACGGGCTCTCCTCCTCGGCCAGAGCGGCCGGCGCCGGCTCGGCCAGCGGCCCGAACGGAGGCCGCAGGCCGCCGCCGCCCCCGAAAGGGTCGCAGGCCAGTCCCGCGCCCTCCACCAACGAGAGCGGGCCCCCCAGGGCTCCCGGCAGGGGCCGCCCGTCGGCCGGCAAGCGCTCCCCGAAGTCCGGGAGGCCCAGGAGCGGGAAGCTGTCCGGGTGCAGCCAGGCCTTGGGGTGCATGGGGAAGTGGAAGCCGAGTGGGTGGGAGGACGGGCCCTCGCCCTCGCCCAGGCCGTTGCCCAGCTCCGGGGGCCGCCGGGCCGGCTCGGGCTCCTCCTTACGCGCGGGGCTGGGCTGCTCCTCGGCCGCCGCCGCCTCGCCCGCCTCGCCTTCCATGTCGGCCTCGGGCCCCTCGGGTTCCGCCTCGGGCTCCTCGGGTTCCCGCCGCGGGCCGTCGCCGCCGGGCTCCGCGCAGCAGCCGCCGCCGCGCCGGTGGCGCTGGAAGTCGGCGCGCAGGCGGAAGGCCTGGCCGCAGTCGGGGCAGCAGTGCGGCCGGTCCGCGGTGTGCACGGCCTGGTGCCGCGCGAGCGCCGAGCTCTGGCTGAAGCTGCGGCCGCAGTGCGGGCACGGGTAGGGCCGCTCGCCCGTGTGCGTGCGCTGGTGCGTCACGAGGTAGGAGCGGCGGCCGAAGCCCGCGCCGCAGAAGGCGCAGCGGTAGGGCCGCTCGCCGGTGTGGATGCGCCGGTGCGTCACCAGGTGCGACTTGTAGACGAAGCGCTTGCCGCAGTCGGGGCACGGGAAGGGCTTCTCGCCGGTGTGCGTGCGCTGGTGGATGGCCAGGTGCGAGCGGTACACGAAGCCCTTGCCGCACTCGTCGCAGCCGAAGGGCTTGACCGCGGCGTGGTAGCGCTGGTGCTTGGCCAGCCGCGACCGGTGCGGGAACACCTTGCCGCACACGTCACACGTGGTCTCGGGCCGGCCTGCCGGGGCGGCCACGGTGGCAGGGAAGGCCCAGGGCGCCAGCACGTTCGCGCCGGGGTCCCGGCCGGCCAGGAAGGGCTTCGCCTCGGCGCCTTCGGCCAGGCCCCCGAGGCCGCCCGGGTCGGGCCCCCACCCCTCCGGGATCTGCGCCGAGTCCGAGTCGTCGGGGCCCCACGTGCCCGGCACGTCCCCCACGCCGTAGGCCGCCGACCATAGTCCGGGGGGCTCGTTCTCCTCCTCGGCCACCTCGGCCAGGAAGTCTTCATCGTCCTCTTCCTCGTGGTCCTCCATGTCGTCGGCCCAGAGCCAGGCCCCTGGGGAGGAGGCCAGGAGGGAGAGGTGAGGCGGATGCGGGGCCCGGGCGCCTTGTGGGCCGCTGTCCCCGAGAAACGCGGCCTCCCCAGCCCACCAGCCTTGCACGCCGCAAGGCAAGTCAAGCTGCAGCCGCCCCCACACCCGCCAGCTAGGGATGTGTAAATTCCAGGAAGGTGCGCAAGGGTATCCCTCAAAGGCCAGGGTCCCTTTCCTTTTGGTCTCCCCTCCAACACAGCCACGCATGGTGACACTGTACAAGCTGGGGGGCTTCTTTGCAGGTCCCTATGCCCAGAAAAATACAGCGAGGCCCAGGAACCATTTTCTCCCAAAGCCCCTCGTCCCCTGGAGAACCTCATGTGGCTGGCCTGCTTGCCCGCCCCACCCCCTCCGTGGAGACCCTTGCTAAGCATCCCTCCCTCGGGGTCTTCCCCACCAGTCCCGGGCCTTCCAGCAGCCAAGGGTCTTGCTCTCCTTTCACAGCAGGCCCTGGAACAGGAGACCCTCTGCCCTCACCCCCATCGGCCATGTGTATAGGCCACATTGGCTTGGGTGCCTTTGGGAACCAGTTCCCAGTCTGCTAAGATCATGGGAGAACCGTGAGCACCCTCCCACCACCAAAGCCAAGGATCGCCTCCAGTTTCTCCTGTTCTGTCCCTCCTGCCCCCCCCCCCCACCTGCCCCCTTCAAGGAGACTGTGCAGGCAGCACAGAGAAAGAGGCAGGTCCAGGGTTCCCTCACTTGGGGGTACTGACCTGCCTGCCATTCTAATGCACCTGGCAGGGAACTGACCAAGTCACCCAGGGAACCTGGGGGAAATGCCTATTCCAAGGCACTGGCACACTAGGTCCCGTGTGCACCACATGCTGTGTCCATGGAGGCCCAGCACCTGGAAGGGCCCCGTGAGTGGGCTGGGAGTCCCCTGCCCTGCCATCAGTGCCCTGGCTGGTGCCAGCCAGAAAGGGCTGGGCGACCTGGACCCCGTGTCCTACCCTTAAGGCCGCAGGCCTCAGCACAGCTGCTGCTCTAGGTCAAGTAGGGGACCCCCCCCCCACGGCTAAGTGAGATAAAGCCACACAGACCCGCAGGCACCACCTCAGCTGGTCTTAAGACACGTCTCAGAGAAAAGGATAAGAAAATGGGTTTATTTTTTCATGCTTTGCAATTTTAAGTTTCCTATAATTAGTAATAAGATGCTATTATAGTACAAAATAGGCTTTAAATTAAATAAAACATTTTCCTGTTATTAAGCTGAGCGCCTTCCAACTTTCCCCATGGCTGTGAATGAACTACCCTTGTGAGTAGTAACTCTCCCCAAATCTGGGAAGGCTCGCGTGCCCCTAAGGGCAGAGAGGGATTGCTGGGGGCAGGGGCAGTCTGGGCTGTGGCAGGGATCATCAGCTGGGAATTGCATGAGTCTCAAAAGGATTTTACCTTCAGACTGTTCAGGGTCCCTTGAGTAGTTTTTAGAGTCCTGAAGGCAGGGAAATCCAAACTGAGGATCAAGTACCTGTCCTTGTGGGGTTTGTCTGACACCCTAGGACCTTGCTAGGGAACAATGAACAGTTCCTGAATCAATAAGCCTCTGAACACTGGGTGCCCAGGTCAGATAAGTGCCCTCCAGCAGGCATCTTGGGCACCAAGGACAGGGCATGAAGGGAGTGGAGGGTGGCAGAGGGTCCCAAAGACCCAAACCACGTCTTTCCCCTGGAGCCTCTGGGCAGTTGGAGAGTCATGTGGCTTGGGGGGACAGGGAGAGAGAGGGCAGACCCAATCCTGAGGAGACTTGAAGGACCTCACATGTGCTCCAGAGCTGGCATGGCAGCTTATCCAAGAACTGGATAAGTGCAGGCAGTGCTGAAACAGCCGGCAGGGTGTGGGGTGCAGCGCTGAACGCCAAGCATGGAGAGTTCCTGTGGCTGGGTCTGAGTCGGGACTCTTCGGCAGTAGCAGGGGAGGACCCCAGAGGAGACCAGCCTTCCTTCCCTTTTCTCCTGCTCAAAGCAGCCCAGGGGCTGGAGGTCCTGACCCTGGGGCCTTAGTGGGAAGGATGCAGGGCTCCAAGCGAGCCGGCTGCTCTCAGATCCACAGCCCTGCTCTGCATCCAAGGGAGTGACCCACCAGGTCCTTCCCCAGCCAGGGGTGGACATATGGTCTGGCAAGGAACAGCTGGGGGGCAAGCAATGACAGGACATGGCCCAGAGGTCCACACCCCCCAGAGGAACCTACCCCCAAGGGGACAGGGGAGGTGAGTGGACCTGGGGGGCGGGGAGCTGGCACTGCACTTCCCTTGGGCCACCTCGTCCTAAGGATCCTGACCTTGGCGATGACCTGCTAGGCCTTGGGAGATGCTGAGCGACCACATGGGTTTACAGAAACAAGCAGATCAGGGGCTCAGAGTCAGCCATTTCTGGGGCGGGAGAACCAAACAGGGCCATGGGGACACTTTAACAGCTCATGTCCTAAGCTGGGGACAGGGTGAGACCCTGGTTCAGCATAGGTCTCTGGCCCTCCATGACAGGGCAGGTGACAGAAGACGGCAGAGAAGGAGTCAAGACAGGGAGGCCAGCCTCAGCAGGCCTGCAGCAAAGGGCAGAGAGAGACCCAGGGCCGGGGCAGTGATCATGAACAGGCTCTTCCGCTTCCCACCAAATGCCCCTGCTGGCCACAGAAGCCTCCGGGGGCAAGCGAGGTTCCTGGTGCTGACAGTCTTTATTGGTTTCCCCTTCAAATCCTAAGGGTGGGGTTCCCCATTTGGACTCACTACTCCACTCTGCTCCCCCAAGGGTAAACTTCCCCCGGCCGTACCTGCCAGCTTTCTCTTACTCCCGAGCCCCAGGTCTGCTCATCTTGCACCTTCTCAGCTTTACCTTAACTGCACGGACTCTGCATCCTAGTTCTACCACTTCCTGCCCAGGGGCCTTGGGCAAGTCACTTAACTTCTGTTTCCCCATCTGCAAATCGGGGTTTGTAACAGCACCTACCTTGTGGGACTGCTGTCAGGATTAAATAAATTCACAGCCGCGCGTGCGCGCGCACAACAGTGCTTACAGGAGCATGTGCATTATCTTCAGGGTTGGGGCACCCCGTGGCCACGCGTCACTGCAGATTCCCCAGGGTCCCCAAGACGTGTCCTTGCTGTTCCTCTCCTGCCACCAGGCACGCCGTGATCACAGCCGCCACCAAGGCCCACTGTCCCTCTCTCTGAGGCCGCCCAGGTCTCCAACCCCAAAGGGGACACCAACCAGCTCCATGCCCCGGGCTGGCCAGTTTGTCTCTCTGAGGCTGTCCCCCTGACTGTTGAGGAGAGGGAGAGGGAGGGGAAGGTGGCCCCCCCAAACAAGAATCACAGGGTTTACCTGCACACAGCAGACCCTGGAGCCCCGGCCCCCTGACGGCACCTGGCTGTCCTGACTGAGGCTGGCATTTCCAGGCTGACCAGAGACTGTGGGCAGAGCCCCCACCCCCGCCCCCGCCCCTGACCCCTGTAGTTCGTGACCCACTCAAGAAGCGAGGAGACCCTGGGGAAGGTGGCGTGGCAGGACCTGACCCACTGCCATACCCAGGCTGCCAAGGAAGTGGGAGCAAGGCCACCCTGGGAATTGGAGCTATGGGTCTCGGCACCTCTCACCTGAGCAGCCGGGCCCTGTGTGGGCACCTGGGGACCTGCCTCCAGCCTGACTCGGGTCACGTGGTCAGTCAGTGGTGCCACCTGCTTCCAGGCCTAGGGATGCTGCCCACCCTCCTCACGCTGCCTCCCTCCTGTGAGCCCTCTGCCACGCTTTGGCTGCTCATTCTGCTGCTCATGCCAAGCCCCACATGAGGACCTAGGCTCCTGCCTGGCACCAGAGGGGCCAGTGTGGTCTGGGGCGTCCACAGTCCCCTCGGGGCAGGGAGATGAGGGCAGGAGGTGCTCCCAGGAGGAGGGCCGAGGCCTGCTGGAGGCCCGGGCCAGGCAGGGGTGGGGGGGTAAGGGTGCCGGCTGCACAGCTGCCCCTCAGCTCCTCCTCCCTGGGACCCCCGGCTGTGCCTCCTGGCTACCGGCCTCCGTCTTCCTTCGCCTTGGCTGGGTGTTGACCTCATCGTGCTTTTATCTTCAGCTTGGATGTTATCTTATCTTTCCCCTTCCCTGTGCGACTTCGCAGCTGATCCAACCCTGTGCTCCGGTTCTCTCCCCCTCTTCCCTCTGGGAGGAGGGCAGCCATCAGACAAGTCCCTCTAGAAGCTGACCTCACGGTCCTGGCTGGCACCCCCAGGGCTGCTGCTCACCCACCAAGCCCACTGAGTCCCAGCCTGCCAGACTGCACTGGGCACCAGGGACAGCGGGGGACAAAGCACAGGACAGCCCCACACAGCCTGAACCGGTCGCACCTGAGCAGGGCACTGAAGGCTGGCACTCAGATGCAGCGGGACAGAGTTCCTGGGAGGCCCCTGGGGAGACTTCCAGGCCTCAAGACAGGCGAGGGCTGGACCCCAGGACAGGTATGGAGGTGGGCCTCAGGTTCTGTTCTGAAGGCTCGAGGTTAAGGTGGGTGGGGTGAGGAAGGCACATGGAGCAGGGCCTGTGGCCGGGCCCCCCAGGTGCCAGGGGCTGCAAGTGGGAGACTAGTGGGGCAGCAGTTCCACTTCAGACCACGTCCAGTATGGGCCGCCCGTCAGCTCCCATGTGGAGATGCCCAGTGGGGGGGCCTCAGGAGGGGGCAGCCTGGGACCGGGCAAACACAGCACCCGTGGCAGTACAGGAGAGGCCCTAGGAGTGGACGCTGGGCCAGCAGGAGGAGGCAGGTGGAGAAGGCCGGGGAGGCGGCAGGAAAGCCGGGTGGTGGTGTCCTGGGGACAGGGGACTGGCCTGGGGAGCAGAGGCACCAGCCCCACAAGGACGTGCTGAATGAACATCAGCCAAGGCACAGGTGGCAGCCCGAGGGCCTGCAGCCACCCACTATAGGCAGTTCTCGGCTCCAGGGCAGATCTGGAGCAGGCTGGAAGTGGGGTTCACCCAGGGGCGGGGTTCACCCAGGGGCGGGGTTCTCCAGACGACAGCACTGGGCTCGCACAGAAGGGAGGGACCTGCAGTCTCAGCCAGGTGAGGACAGCAGAGGCAGAAGAGGTGAGGAAAGACGCGGCTTCCTAGGAAGCGTAGCCCAGCGGGGCACAAGGGCGAGGGCGCGAAGGCCTAAGTGGGAGGTGACGGCCAGATGAGTGGGAGAACGTGGCCAGGGCCCATGCTTTGTGCGTGGGCCAATATGCCAAGAAACACAAAAGCGAGGCCTTCAGAACACACTCGTGTCTCGGACCCAGGGACCGTCACGCTCAGAACAGTTGGCATCTGTCCTGCAGAACTGGCAATTCCCAGCTCTCGACCAAACAGACCCAATGCAGGGAAACAAAGGGAGGCCATTAACCAGCAGTTAGGAAGTCCTCAGGTGACCTTCTCTGCCCAAGCCAGCCCAGGACACACCTAAGGCTATGCCCACAGTGAGTTCCAGCCCCGACTGGCCCCGGGGTAGACAGAGGGCATGGTCCAGCTGGCCAGCCCCTCTGGGGGCTCTCAAACCCCAGCCATTCTCTCAGACCACATGGCACCCAGAGCAAAAGGGGGACCAACTAGACTTGAGCCTGCAAACAACTCTACCCCAGCTCCCTCCAAGAAGCACAGAGATGGGGTCACAGCCAAACCATGGAGACCTGTGTCCCTTGCACTTCTGTAAACAGGGCATGCTAAGAACCTACGAGAAAGTGTCGCCAACATCACCAGCCAGAACCCTCCCAATTCTGAGCTCTGGAAGATTCCTCCTGGCATTACGATGAAAGTGATGGGAGATGGAGACCTGCATCCCAACCCCACCTTGGGCAGGTCACGCCACTATGTTAAAAGCCCCTTCCCTCATCGGCCAGGGGAGGTGAACTGTCCCTTCCCTGCCACCTCACAGGGTTGTCAGGAGGATAAAGGCAGTGCGGGTGGGAACCCTGGAGAGCATGCATGAAGGCATGATTGTATGGCCTGTTTTCGTTTTCAAGCCCCCACCAACTGCTCCGAGTCCAGGCAGGCATGTGATCAGCACGTGACCTCCAGACATCCCAGGCTCGCTTGCTGGCTGGTGTCATTCCAGCCCAAAGCCAAAGACACCAAGCAGGGGCGAGGCCCTCCACAGAGAGCTTTCTGCAACAGTGAGGATACCCAGAGCCCCTCCAGAAGCACTTCAGTAGGGCCCAGTGTGTACGGTCCTCGGGCTGGACAGGACGGGTTTGGTCAGACTTTGTTCTGTGGATGGATCAAGTGAGGTTCAGAGAGGAGGAAGGGGCCAGAGCTGGGCCCGAGGCTCTGCAGAAACCATGCCCCAATGACGGCCTTAGCACACATTTCTCCAAACTCTCCTCTCCGGAGGCTGAGCTGCCCACCCAGGCAGAGCCACAGCCTGTGTGGAGGCCTGCCCTGGGGCTTCCACAGAGAGCGAGGCTGAGGGGTCTTTTTCCAAGTTGGTCAAACACTAAAGCCTCTGAACATGAGGGCGGGCAGCATAGCACCCAGCACCAACAGCCCGCACGCTTCTGGTCTAGCCTCGGCTCACAGCACCGACGGCCCGCACGCTCCTGGTCTAGCCTCGGCTCCCGGCACCCAGCACCGACGGCCCGCACGCTCCTGGTCTAGCCTCGGCTCCCGGCACCCAGCACCGACGGCCCGCACGCTCCTGGTCTAGCCTCGGCTCCCGGCACCCAGCACCAACGGCCCGCACGCTCCTGGTCTAGCCTCAGCTCCAGGCCCACAACTCAACAATGTGTCCCTTGCTAACCAAGAAGACATTTCAAATCATGGGATCCAAGGAGGGGCCAGGGCACTGGACGAAGGGCCTCCGAGGATCGTCCAGCCCTGGGGCGTCCCACAATGCCCAGCAGCCCGCAGTGCAGCCCTGAGGCCCGCAGTCAGGATGGGGTGAGCGGAAACCCCATGAGGTTCCCTCTCACGCTCACCTGTGTAGACGCCAGTGACAATGTCCCCCTCCTCAGGACGGGGACTATCTGGGACCCACGGATCTTCCCCTTGTTCCAGCCGGAAGATCAGATCGGGCTTGGGGATCGGGTATCCTGCCCAGGAAAGAAACAGACAGCAGCTGCGGGGCTGCTCCCGCCGGCGCCCCAGCCCACACCCCAGGGTACTGCCACCACCTGCTCCCCAGCTTCTCCATCCCCTCCAGGCCCATCACCCCACACCGCCGGCTCGGGGGCCCCATACCCCGTTCTCCCTCGGAGCCTCACTCCGATGGCCCCAGCTCCCTTCCTGCAGCCCTTCTGCACACACTCCGCCTGCAGGGCCCACCTCCCTCCTGCTTCCCACCTGACTCCTCGGTCCTCGAGGCTTCTGGGGACACACAGCAGAGACCAGAGCTGGACACCAGAGGGTCCTGGCTCAGGGCAGGCCCCAGAACACCGATCCGGGGAGGGGGACTGGCTGCGGCACCCCCTTCCCCAAGTCCCTGGGGCTCGAGAAGCCCCCCTCTCGGGCAGCCCTGGGACGGGATGCCTCTTACCCAGGGACACCAGGATCCCATAGTTCTCCTGCATGACATCCTTGTAGAGGTCCCGCTGGCCTGCATCCAGCCTTTCCCACTCCTCCAAGGAGAAGTACACAGCCACGTCTTCAAAGGTCACCAGCCCCTGGAAAACAGAGAGCCCTGGATGCGGCCCCATGCTGCCCCAGGCTAGACGCTGAGGAGCCTCCCCAGAGTGAGCAGTAGAAGAGGGCACCAGCCCGGTGTGCGGCCCACATGGGGCACCCAAACCCCATTCCTAGGGCTGGGGGCTGCAGACGCCCAGCACGCCCCTGAAGGATTTTCCTGGCCTCACAGAGACCCAGCTCTCACTTCAGAGGTGAGAACTCGGGTTCGGACGCCTGGGTCCCCGCATCGCTGGGCCAGGATCCAGCCCAGGTCCAAGGCCCAATGTGGGTACTGCAGCCACGTACGTCAGCAGTGTGAAGGCCTGTCCTGGGTGGACCATGGCACCAACGGGACTGGAGGTGGGCTGAGCAGGAAACCAGGCACTGGGTAGGTCTCGGCCGCTGCAGGGAAGGGGCGCGATCTAGAGTGTGGGGAGGGGCTCCGAAGTGACTGTGACCGCAGGCGAGGCAGTGGCCACCAGGAAAGGGGACCCAGCACACCCTGTCAGCTTGGGGCTGGAGCCCTCCTCGTCCTCCTACAGCCCCACCTCTGAGCCCGGGGGTCACAGTCCCACAGCATCCACCAACGGGGCCCATGACAGCAGGAACCAGACCCTGCCCTGGTCAACTGAGCTCCAACCCAGACAGGGCAGCTCACCTGAGAGCCGGCTGCCAGGAAACCGTCCTCAGTCTCCTCCTCCTCTTCCACTTCCTCCTCCTCCTCCTCCTCGTCTTCCTCCTCTTCCTCTTCCTCAAGGTCCTCATCCCTCGCTGGAACCCAGGAGGTCTGCAGG
>PVIY010060580.1:0-11537 GCA_004026745.1 Myrmecophaga tridactyla | reverse complement strand
TAAATCCCATTTCATAAAGGCAGAATACTCTCTATTCAATACTGTATGTTTGAAACTGTAATGAGATCATCTGCCTGGGTGATGTGATTTAGTCAAGAGTGGTTGTTAAATTGGATTAGGTGACGACATGTCTCCACCCATTTGGGTGGGTCTTGATTGGTTTATTGGAGTCCTATAAAAGAGGAAACATTTTGGAGAAAGAGATTCAGAGAGAGTGACACTACGAAGTAGAGAGTCCACCAGCCAGCGACCTTTGGAGATAAAGAAGGAAGACGCCTCCCGGGGAGCTTCATGAAACCAGAAGCCAGGAGAGAAAACTAGCAGATGATGCCGTATTCGCCATGTGCCCTTCCAGCCGAGAGAGAAGTCCTGACTGTGTTCGCCATGTGCCTTCTCACTTGAGAGAGAAACCCTGAACTTCATCGGCCTTCTTGAACCAAGGTATCTTTCCCTGGATGCCTTTGATTGGTCACTTCTATAAACTTGTTTTAATTGGGACATTTTCTCGGCCTTAGAACTGTAAACTAGAAACTTATTAAATTCCCCTTTAAAAGCCATTCCGTTTCTGGTATATTGCATTCCAGCAGCTTGCAAACCAGAACACCTTCCTACCCAGGAATGGAGGTGGGGGTGGGAATAGGGACATGGTTGAGTGGTGAGTATGGCTTCTGATAGGTTTGAATTGCTGAGTTCTGGCTCTGAATCCCCTTGGCCATTGTTTCAATGCCACCCCATGAAGGTTGTAAAAACACATTCCCTCCTCCTTAGGCCTTCAGGAAAGGCTTGCAGAGAAACTCCATCTGCTGACCAGGCCAGAAGAGTGCAGTTCTGGTGAACAGAAAAAGTTAAAAAGGCTTTTTGGCATCTTTCCCGACCTTCTCCTCAAGGCTCTTTGAAACTAATCTGCACACCCTTCATGGGTCACAGGCCCTTTTGGATCAGCTAAACACATTCTATTCCAAAGTTGACCACGTGTCAAAAAGAGCCTTAACACAAAGCTAAACAAGAGTAAAACCCTAGGCAAGAGAGAGAAACTGACCATCAGAGTAAACACATCAAGATAATCAGATGCCTAAACATGAGCAAAAAATTACAAGCATATTAAGAAATTGGAAGATATAGCTCAGTCAAAGGAACAGATTAAAATGTTGGAGGATACATAGAACTTGGAACAACCAATTGACGATGTTTAAACAATTTCATAAATCAATTCAAGAAGATGAAGGAAAATTGCATAAAGAGATAAAGAATTTTAAGAAGATACTGTGAGCATAAAGAAAAATTTGAAAGTATAAAAAGAAATAACAGAAATTATAGGAATGAAAGGCAAAATAGAAGAGATTAAAAGTACACTAGAGGTAGGGGTACAAGGGTAGTTCAGTGGTAGAATTCTTGCCTGCCATGTGGGAGATTCAGGTTTGATTCACAAACAAACAAGCAAACAAACAAATGAAAAGCCAAACAAACAAAAATTCAACAAATGGTGCTGCAATAAAGGGATACTTATATGGAAAAAAGAATGAAATGTGACCCCTACCATACAGAATTTTAAAAAAAGTACACTAGAGGCATATAACAGCTGTTTTGAAGAGGCAGAAGAAAGAATCAGTGAACTAGAAGATAGGAAATCAAAATCTTATAGACAGAAGAACAGATAGAGAAAAGAATGGAAAAAATGAACAGAGTCTCAGGGAATTGAATTACAACATGAAGTAAACAAACATACAAGTCATGGGTGTCCCAGAAGGAGAAGAGAAGGGAAAAAGGGCAGAAAGAATATTTGAGGGAATAATGGCTAAATATTTCCTAATTCTTATTAGAGACATAAATGTACTTGTTCAAGATGTGCAACATATTCCAAACAGAAAAATCCTAACAGACCTACTCTAAGATACATACTAATTAGAATACCAAATGCCAAATATAGAGAATTCTGAAAATAGCAAGAGAAAAATGATTCATCACATACAAGGGAACCATGATAAGACTTAAGTGCTGACTTCTCATCAGAAACCATGAAGGTGAGAAGGTATGATATATTTAATACACTGAAAGAGAAAAACTGCCAGCCAAGATTTCTTTATCCAGCAAAATCATCCTTGAGAAATGAGGGAGAATTTAAAATATTCACACAAAAATTGAAACAGAGTTTGTGAACAAGAAATACTAAAGGGAGTTCTATAGGCTGAAAGGAAAAGACAGGAAAGAGAGGCTTGGAGGAGAGTGTAGAAGTGACAATTCTCAGTAAAGGTAACGAAAAGGGTAAAAAGAAGGACAAAAATAAGATACAACATGTAAAAGCCAAAGGATAAAATGGTTTACGTCCTGCCTTTACACTAATTACATTGAATGTTAACAGATTAAACTCCCCAATCCAAAGACACAAATTGGCAATGGATAAAAAAGTATGATCCATCAATATGCTTTCTACAAGAAATTCATGTTAGACACAAGGATACAAATAGATTGGAAGTGAAAGGCTGAACAGACATTCCATGCAAACAGTAACCAAAAAATAAGCTGAAGTAGCTATTTCTTATATTGGACAAATAAACTTTAAATGCAAAACTGTTAAAAAAGACAAAGAAGGACATTATATATTAATAAAACTGGCAATTCACAAAAAAGAAATAATAATTAAAAATATTTATCCTCCTAACCAGGTGGATAAAATACATGAGGCAAATACTGGCAAAACTGAAGAGAGAAATAGACATTTCTACAATAATAATTGGAGACTTCAATATACCACTCTCATCAATAGATAGAACATCTAGACAGAGGAGCTATAAGGAAACAGAGAACTTGAGTAATATGATAAATGAAGTAGACTTAATAGACATATACAGAATATTATACCCCAAAATAGCAGAATATACATTCTTCTCAAGTGCTTATGAATCATTCTCCAAGATAGACTATATGTTGGATCACAAAATAGGTTAATGAAATTTAAAATGATTGAACTTATACAAAGCATTTTCTCTGATCATAATGAAATGAAGCTGGAAATAAATACTAGGAAGAGAAATGGAAAATTCACAAATATACGAAGGCTAAAGATCACATTTAAAACAATCAGTGGACCAAAGAGGAATTGCAAGAGAAATCAGTAAATATCCTGAGATGAATGAAAGCAAGAACACAAAATATCAGAACTTATGGGATGCGGCAAAGGCTGTACGGAGATGGAAATTTATAGCCCTAAACACTGATTTTCCTTTTGGGGGCAATGAAAATGTTCTCAAATTGATTCTGGTGATGAATGCACAACTCTGATTACACTGAGGGTCACTGATTGTGCACCTCAGATGGACTGTATGGTGTGTTAATAAAAATGCTTAAAAAACTATCGCTCTAAAATCAAACAACAAAAACAAATACAGGGACTCAATGGGATGCTATTATTTCTTAAATGTTAAAATAAATGATAAAAACTCAGAGATTACAGCAATATTCTTTTTTAGAAAAGAAACTGAGTCTCACTTTGAGAGCTTAAGTGATTTATCATCTCTGCTTTCTGCCTTCCTTCTGTCTTAGAGTAAGACAGTCCTTCTTCCATTCCAAAGCCAACTTTCCTGTTTCTTTGAGAATGGACCCTGTCAGTACCCACCCTTCTCTCTGCTTTTAAGCTCTTCTCCAATAACTCATTCCCAGGGGCTTACAGACAGGTAACGAATTTCCTTTAGCCCAGGAAACACCCTTCACTTGGTTTTCTCTCTCCTCTTCTCCTTTATTTATGGGAAGTATCTGTTTCCTGATTTTTCTCCTGTTCTTTTGTTTTTTGGTTTACTATTTTTATTTTCTTGTCCTTGAAATATTGCTATTCCTTGGGCTGCTGCCCATGGTCCTCTTCCTTCCCTTCTCTGAGTGATCCAAATAACTCCCATGGTTTGAACCATCTTCCTAAGTCAGCAATCAACTAGCTCCCAATCCACATTCCCAGACTTTCCTGAGTTCCAAAGGGGTGGGTCTGACCATTTATTTCCCTGAGATCTCACAGGTGAGGGTGCATGTGTGCTTGATATATACATGATCAAATACATGGAAGAAATCCGGTTCTAGTGGACCACATTTGCTTTCTCTAGGAAAGAGCACAAATGTGTTATATCCCCTGTTAGTGCAATACCCTTCTCAGAGAGAGAAAATGTGAGTTTCCCAATAGGCTGCATAGATTTAGGAAGGCAGTTTTGTGCACAGCTGGTTGAAATGCCATATTGCCAAGCCATCCAAATCCAAGGACAAATAGGGGTGCCATCTGGTGCCTAGGCTCTGCCACTGAAGTGAGTCCAGCTGATGAGTGTGCCTTTGCTCTCTTGTTGCACCAAAGCCCAAGCAATTCATCTGACTTTGAAGAAAACAATTCAATGACAACAGAACTGGTATGATAGATCGCAATATATTTCATTATTTTGAGCTGTATATATATATATATATATATATATATATATATATATGCCTTTTTCTTTTCTCTGCATAAGGGTCAGTAAGGGTTTATAAAAGACCCTTGGAAATATAATCCAAGAGGCTGTTTTGATTTTGAAACCTGTAGACTAAGAGGGGCTACTTCTAGTCTCCTAATATAAATGAATTTTCTCTGGGCACATGTTTCCATAGCAAGTACCCTGTCCTTGCTCTTATCACAGCTGTAATTACGTTTATCATTATGTTTCATTTTTGCTTGTTTATTTTGTTTGCCACTATCCTTTGGGGAAGGATAAGTATCTGCCTTGCTTATTTTTCTGCCTCCAGCACCTAGCACAGTGCCTGGCAGATGTTAAAGGACAGTCAGAAAGAAAAAGAAAAAAGAAAGGAAGGAAAGAGGGAGAAAGGGAGGGCAGGAAGGAAGCAAGAAAGAGATAAAGATACAAAAAAAGGACGGTAGAAAGACAAAATCATTCTCCAAATGAAGAGCTACAACCAAAGGCAGAATTAGATGTTCACAAAATTTGCACATACCCAAAATTACAAAAAAAAAAAAAAAAAAAGGAGCCACCTACAGAGACAAGGACAATTACAATACATAATTTGGGATGGGACCTAGCAAGGAAGGACAAAAGGCTGAAAGGGCTATTACTGGAACACATGAAAAAATTGGAATATAGAGTATATGCTTTATAGCAATGTTAAATTTCATAAACTTGCTAACTGTACTTAAGAAGGTCACATAAGTAAGCATCCGTGTTCTTAGGAAATGCACATGGCATTATTAAGTGTTCAAGCAAGGAGCACGACTATACAACCTACACTTTAAGTATTCAAAAACTGAATAGATAGATGGATGATGGATAGGATGATACAGCAAATATGGCAAAGAGTTAAAATTGGTGGCTCTGGGTATCTAGGATGGGGGTAGGGTATGTTGGAGTTCTCTTCATAGGGTTTGTTACTGTCCTATATGTTTGAAAGTATTTAAAAAAAACTTTGTTTTAAAGATTCACACAATTCTTCACTGCTGCCCTCTTCCGCTTCTTTGCAATTTCAGTGTGAGCTGAAAATGCCAAAAACACAGTGAAAAAAATCTGTACTCCTGTTATATTGTTTGTGATCTGGGTGCAAACAAGAATTCCTGGAAATCTCTAGGGAATAATTTATAGGATTTGTAGCCTGATTCCCAAAATGTAGGAGGTTCGGGAAATTGAACCAAGTGCTCCAATTCTTTGGTTCTTCAACAAACACAATGAGCCTGTCTCTTTCCTCGTCCCTCAGCCCTTCCCCTGCAACAGGAGAGTCAAAGGTTGCTCTCTCTGGTTACTGGTCCAGGCTCACAATCAAACAGTAGCTGGCGAGCTCTTTTTTTTTTTTTAATCTAAAAATGTTACGATTATGAACAAGTTCAAGCATACACAAATGCAGTAATCCAAAGAATATACTCTTCATGAAGATTCTAACCAAAGGGTTCTTATTGAATTCTCAAATTCATCCCAAGGGAAGCCTGACTTTTGGCCAACGTGCAGGTTCTTCTCGATGGAGTCCTGGACCTGCTCTTTTCTGAAAGCTCCCTTCCATTTACGATAATGGCAGAACAGATTTGCTGGGAGCTAATTCACTGAATGGTTCCAGGAAAGCACACATCATGCAGCTAGGAACAGGAGGTCTTGGAAAGCCTGACCTAGTAGCCTTCATGCTCACCCGACCTCGTAGTGGATCTGTCCGCCCTGTGCTCCAGCCGCTCTGCCACCTCTCCCTTTCTCAAGTGCTATATAAAATCATGTCCTCTTCCCAGGCACAGGAAATACTGTGCTCTCCCTTGAAAAGCCACCTCTCTCTATGCATCTCTCCTTACCCTGTAATTTTCAGTTTAAGCATCATTTCCTTATGTTCCTTAAGTGCCCACAGCAGCCTGCTGTTGATAGCGCATATCAGGGGCTGTTATAGATCACACAGTGGTTTTTGGATGTATCCCCCAGGAGGGCAAGATCTGCATTTTATCAGTCCAACCTGTACCCCAGCATCTATCGCTCTGCTTGTAATCAATTTCTTGAACTGGTATATTTGCCAGCCAATAGCTGCTCTCACATCATCTCCCTGTTTTCTCACCATCTTTGCTGCAAGCATCTTGACTTCCTATTTTCTCACTCTATTTATCCACCCTCTCTGCGGATTTTAACATTTTCAGAGGAAATTCAAAGTACCTTTTCTCAAAGAGTTAGGGCACAGTTAAGTTCCAAATTAACCTTCTTCAGCTATAGAAGGGAGATTACCATATGACCAGTACAATATAGACACTGTCTCAAGAAAAATATAATTTTTTCCCCAAAAGGTACAGTACCTAAACATACTAACTAGCTAACAAAAACCTTAACTTTTAGATGACAATATTGATTTTTTTTTGTAATAGACAAATTTTGTAGTTTTTCTAAGTGCATTTGTGGCTCCCAACCATGGATTAAAGTAAAAAGGGCAAGCATTTGTTGAGCCTTTGCTTTGTGCGTGGTGATGAGCTAGATGCCATAGCCTTTGTTTAATTAAAAACTCAGGATAACATTTTGGGGCAAGTGTTTTTTGCTTTTCTCATTTTTGCATTTTCTGATTTAACACCCCCCACCCCCACCCCCAAGTCTTCAAACAGCCCTCCTAAACTTGCAAGATTTTCATCTGAGGAAATATGCCTCCCAATTTGAGTCGGAGCATATGGTCGAAGACTGGCAGGTCACAAAATGAATATACAGAAAGTTGTTTTGCTTAGAATGCGTTTCCATTTCTTCAGTGTATTTAGAGCTTGTCTCCTAGTTACACATAGAAAAGCAGCAGATCCATTTACATGGAATCATATTTAATTAATATATTTGAAAGATGATGCTAGTTGAAAAAAATTTTCAAGCTCTCTGTGCTTTTATATTTATAGAGTACAGTGAAGGTAAGGAAAGTAATGCAACCTCCACTAGGCCTAAGATTTTCTAAACCTTCTTGCATTGAAACCATTTTATTTCTGTGTTAAACCTTGCAATAGTTCTGATTAAAAATATTTAAGTGCCTTAATATGCTTGGTTTTGGTAAGAACATGCCTTTTTTTCGAATCCATTTTGAGGATTTCAACTTCTTTGCGAGGCAAATCTTAAGGCTGCTAAGGAGTTGATAAGGAAACACTGAAGTGAAATTTTAAAAACCTTTGAATATGAACGCATCATACAAAACTTGTGAGGAGAAGGGAAGAGTCTTTTTTCCTTCTTAAGAAATATACAAAACTATTTCCTTCTGACTGGATTTAAAAAAAAAAATTTCAGAAGCTCTTATATAGCTCCATCCCATTTTTTTCCACCACTAGAGTATTACTTTTTTCTTGCAGTTTTTGCCCTTTGGGAGGTAGGGGGTGAAGTGGGGTGAAGTGAAACGAAATGAAGAGGGAAATTGGGGCACAGACACAAAACCTCTGCTCTTCTTTTGCCTGCAAAAGACAGATGTGGGCAGCCAGTAGCAAGGATAAAATAAAATAATTTTAAAGCTCCCAATGTGAATTAAAAATTGCTATGTGGCTGTTGTTTTCACATTTTTCATCTCATGTATTTCTCATAGCATTACTTCTTTGTTGTAAATATTCTGCCCATTTTACAGATAAGGAAAATGAGGTTTACAGTGGTGAAATGAGCACACCCTGGGGATGGCAAACTGAAGGGTCATACAGTAAATATTTTATTTTCAGCAAGCCATATGGTCTCTGTCAGGACCATTCAACTTTGCTGTTGAAGTGAAAAGCAACCACAGATAATACCTAGATGGGTGAGAAATCAGGAGGAGGGATGAATTTGGCCCATGGGCCTCAGTTTGCTGAACCCTGATTTAACCGGCAAACCCATTTCCAAGAAGTAGCAGAATAAGAATTTATACCCACATTTTCCTCACTTTCAAAGTCCTTCCACTGAACACACTGAAACATTTGGGGCCAATCATGAAATCTGAGGCCTTTCAGAAGACTTTTTTAGGTGGTGATAGTTTGATGACTGACTGAATTGGAGCGTGGAAGGCCTTGTGATCCATAAAACCAATGCATGGACAAACCAACCAGCCCGCGGACCAAACAACCACAGGAAACCTTGCTGGTGTCACTACACAAGACGAAGTTTGGGCATGAATAAAAGCACTTAAGGTTGACTCTTCAGATCTAAAGTTATCAAATAAGAAAGACAAATGCCACCCCTCAATAAACTTCTTGAGCATTTGAAGGAAAGAGGGCAGATATTTGCAGAATAAAAGGGCAAGCTGCCCATTCGTTCAGGCTGGGTCCTGCATGGTTTATCCTGATGCTGGCTGGGGAAAGGCCCACTCCCCCACCTTGCCTGGCCTCTGACCACTCCAGCAGAGGCATCTGAGATGGAATTTGCAGTTGTTCCTCCTTTCTGCATGCTCCCAAGGTGCGTGTGCTCTGCCAAGCCTATGACTTGATGGTGGAAAATCACCTGCTAGCATCGCTGGTTTTGACAGCTGCCATCCCTGTAGGGGAATCTGTAATGCAGAATATCAGCAGGAGAGTGGGTCCCTGAGGTTTAAAATCAAGTGGTTAATTCCAGTGAGAAGTACTGTCTAGACACTCATGTGCAGAGTTATTCCTCCTCAGAGAATATGGAACAGAGCACTGGAGATAGGAAATTGTGACACTAGCCCTGCCTCACAAACTGTGGCCAGAGTAATAAAAGTAAAAGAGAGAGAGGCATCCCTGGGGTGGCAGGTGTGGGGTGGGTGGTACTGCAGATGCCCCAAGGACTTGTCAGATGTACTGATATGTGATGCTTCTGATGCCTCAAGGTGGCATAAATATTTGTATTCATGGTCACCAAAAGCCAAAGCTCTTTTCTGGTAAGAGAGCTGAGAGATTCTGCCTACATAAGAAAGAGGAAGATAAAACACATTGAACCACTTGGCACCTCATCTGTGAGCCCTCTGTCAAGGACCTGGGGTTTGAATCCAGAAGTCCCAAGCTCAGCTCCTACTTATCCCCTTCTTTCTCTCCATTCCTCCTTCAATTCTAGAAATGCTCATTAGACACTTATTAAGTGGCCAGTGCCGCTGACACAAAGACACCTCTCAGAGGCCCTGGAAATCAGTGTGGGGACAGACAAATTTGTAGTTATGGGGAGTCAAAGAGAGTTACAACTTTCTGCTAAGTCTCAGGCAGGATGTAAAGGCAGCCCAGGAGGACAGACTCACCCCTGCAAAAGTTTGTAGGTTTGGCCAAGGCTGGAAGGCAGGTGCCTGTGGTACTGTAGGGGAGAGTTAACCAGAAGGAAGCAAGAGGAGATCAGGGACAAGGTACACCAGACACAGGGACTGGACCTCACCCTGGAGGCAATGACACCTACAGCAGCAAGATGACAATATTTGTACTGTCCTTGAGGTGACAGGTGAATTAGAACGGGGGTAACACTAGGGAAGTCGGGGGGAAGGAGGGCTTTGCAGTATAGCAGGGGAGAGTTAGTGAGGATGGAGGGAACAAAGCATGGAGGAATTCTAAAGGACACAGGATTTATACCTATTCCTGTGTGACTCCAGGCTAGCTACTTAATTTTACCTGTTCTTCATGTGTTTTATTGAGAATCAATGAAATCGTTTTCATTAAAATACTTTTTTTCAGCAGAAAATATCCTATATAAATATAATTAGCCATACCAAACCCTAAATTTCCTCTTAACTTTGCATCCCTCCTGCCACCCAGTATTCTCTTGGCCCTGGAACTGAAGAGAGCTTTACTGGGGGGAGCTTGACATTAACAAAATAAGAGGGCAGAGAAATAACAGAATAAAAAGTACAATTTTCAGAGTAAAGAAATAATTGTTTTCTCATTACAAATATAAAATAACGTCTTTTGACAGGAAAATATTTTTAAAATTCACTAAAAGCGGGAGGAGAAAATCTCTGGCATTATTTACCCGGCTATGTACTTAATTTTATCTGGATTAAAGTCCTACACAATTGAAGCCGCTCTGTTGGAAGGAAGGAAGGGACGTGGAAGAAATCATTCTATGGTTTGAAGAAAAGGAGGAGTGCAGGTAGACGATTCCATGACCCCGACTCGGGGAGGCCTGGTTGTAAGGAACAGCGTTCCTTCTAAAAACATCTTGTGGATTGGCAATAGAAAAGGAGGTCCTAAAGGAAGGCGGGGAGCTGGGCGGCCACGGAGCAGCAGCAGCACCAGCACAGGCTATGCGCGCATGCGCGGCAAGTTTGCTCTAGGGGAGCCCCGCCTGGTTTCCCTCCAGCTCTGGGCAGGGCGCGGGGTCCTGCGAGGCGAGCGAGGCGTGGAAACCCGCGGGGTCAGAGGAGAAGGGACGAGGTGGAGAAAGACAAAGATGGCAAACGAGAGGGCACGGCTGTGCTCGAAACTTGTTTTGTGGCCCACTGGGAGGGGCCTTAGGCTCTTCATTTATCCACTTTTGATTAATTATCCTTCCTGGCTTCAATCCTCCAACAATGTCTGGAATGAATGCCCTTTTAAAATACCTTGCCTCTCATGGTGTAGCTTTCTGTAAGGAACTGGCTGTGTAATTGTTTCCTTCTGCCGTCAGTGTTCAAAGAGGAGGAGGAAGCGTTCTTTTGGGGGGAGAGAGGGAAGGGGGCGTGGTGTGTGTGTGTGTGTGTGTGTGTGTGTGTGTGTGTGTGTGTGCGTATAACCTGCAGGTTCTGCCCTATTTCCCAGAGTCCTGTCCTCCAGGTTGCCCCATTTTTACTTTGTCAATAAAAAGACTGTGGATCACGCAGGTACCACTTAATAAAGCAACAACAATCTAACAGCTTTTCTAGGTGATTTCCAAAACAATGACTCAATACCCTAAGGAGACAAATATGTAGCATTATCTGTTCTTAAGGTTGAACTGACTTCCAAAAAGTTTACCACGCGAGGACATCGAAGGGTTCAAAAAATGGCACAAAGACGGGGAGCAGTTCCTTCAGCCATCTCGGCACCCCCATTCCCTTCCTCGCTTTGGTGACTTGCGTGGGTTCTTTTCATCCTTTTTGGGGTGGCGGGGGGTGGGCCCCCCAAGCCTGGGGGGCAGGCTTGGCCTTGAAGCTTCTACATGGCTATCTCTGTGAGATGCTTGATT
>PVIY010060579.1:0-11574 GCA_004026745.1 Myrmecophaga tridactyla | reverse complement strand
AGCCTGTCAGATGCCCAGTCTCAGGCTGCAAACCCACCTAGGCCACCAGCTCTGCTCAGAGAATAACTGCTTCCCACCCATAGCCCCCACCCCAGGCCCAGGAGAGGCCCCACTTCTACGCAGTTGCCTTCTGACCACCATCACAACTAGCTTGTCCACTACCCCACCCTCAAAGGCAGCCACATCCAGACAACTCCTGATCACATTTGGACCCCGATGTGTATAAACCTGAAATGGAAAAGGGCTTCCTAGGTAAGACACAGCTTTCTGAAGCTATATAAGAAAAGATTAACCAATTTAACTCTATCAAACTGAAAAATCTTTATAAATAAATGATGCCAAAGTTGAAAGAAAAGATAGACTGGGAGAAAATAAAATATTTGCAACATGTCCAATAGATAGAGGATAAATTCATTACATAAAGAGAGGATCAACAAAACAAGAAGGGTGTACTGAACAGTCCAGTGTAAGAGATGAGCAAAAGACAATGAGTAGGAAATCCATGGAAGGAGTATAAATGGTCAATAAACAAATGGAAAAATGCTCAACCTCATAGTAATCAGGTAAATGAGAATTAAGACATCAGTGAAATCCCCTTTTGGCTCCATTCCAGAGTGTGGACAGCCAGTGGCTCCATTTGAGAAAATCTCAAGGAAATTAAGAAATTCCAAGAAATGAAATCAATGTCATCAAGCCAGGCTCCTCATCTTCAGAGGCTCAGTATGAGCAGGAATGAGCTTCTAGAATCCCCGGGCACTGAGAATCTCCCTTTCTTTCCAATTCCAACTGCCCTAACCCACCAAAATCCCCAAGCTTCCATTTTGGCATGAGCCTGCCCTACCCCAAACTCTCTTCTTAGGAACCTCTTGATCATCTAAAATCTAAAACCACCAACAGCTCCCTTTTCTATTTCACACTTCATTCAACCTGTCCCCACCACCGCTTTATACTCCCATCCCATGTTTTGCTCATGATTTTCAGAGTTCAGAATCAGAAATGACCACATATGCCATACTGAGTTCCACCCAACTCCTCATAATTTCTCGCTTCCCTTAACCCTACAGGCTGGCATTAGAGAACCGTGGTCCCATATAAGCAGGAATGCCAGGCATGTAGAAAGCAGGCAGCCATCTCCCACAACACCTTCACCAAATCACACCCCAAGCTCAGGGCCAGAAGTCCTCTCCCTTACCCCAATCTTCCCGCTCCCAGCAGCCAGAGCCAGCGGTGTCAGCCCCTTCTTGTTGGTGAGCTCCTCTAGCTTCAGTGTAGGGTGGAGTTTGGCCCCCAGGATCAGAATCTCGTTGTACATGCTCGTCACAAACTTGGTGTTATCGGCCGTGTTGTCAGCCACCTCCACCAGGGCGTGCAGCACCGTGTTGCCCACCGAGTCCCTGGCGCTGATGTCTGCCGGCTGCCAGGAGTTCTGCAGTAGGAACTTCACGATGCCCAGCTGGTTGGTGCACGCGGCCAGAGATAGGGGCAGCTCACCTGCAGCCAACACAGGGCACGGAGCTACACCCACAACACACGCCTGGCCTTGCCAGTGATACTTGGTGGGTCCCTGAACCATGGGGCCTCTAACTCCCTTTGCATCTGCTCCAAACCTCCCCTATCACAATAGCCTAAAAGCCACATGGTCTCCCTACCAAAGTAAAAGCCAGGCTGCCCTTTGGTTTTCTTGAAGAAGTCCCCATTGGCTGCAGCCTGGACATCTGCTCCATTCTCCACCAGTAGGGTCACCAGGGCCATGTTCCGCCTCTCGATGGCAATGTGCAGTGCAGTCTGGCCTGCGGAGGATGCATGCTATTGGCTTTGTGATCGAGTCCTATGGGGGTGCCTGACAGGTGCTGGGGAAGGTCCCTGGGCAGGCAGCAGCTGCCATAGTGGGGACTGGGCGGAAAGTGCCCAGATGACGCCCCACTGGAGGACGGCCAGGTCAGGATCCCCAAATGGGGCAGGGGAGCCTCTGAGGCAACAGTAGAGCCCCCTTGGGAACAGATATACCAAACTGGGAGCTGGAGGAGTCAAAATTGCCTGGGGGCAAAGAACAGAATTAACAAGGGGGTGGTGACTTCCAGGGATGGGGAACACCCAAGTCAGTAGTGGGAGAAGACAGGGACCTCCCCAGACCCAGGAGATAACCACCTCAGTGGCTGGGACAGGGAGTAAGTTCAGAGGCTTGGTTCCAGGTGCTGGTGGGGACTGAGCCCTGCAGGACCTTGCCCCATCTCCTCACCCTTGTAGTAGCTGTCCGTGTAGCTGGCATTGACAAACTCCTTCAGGCTGTCCGTCTGCTGAGCAATATCCAGGAGCAGGGGGATGGTCTCGTTCTGCCCACCGTGCAGGTTGAGCATGGCTTTCAGTAGGCAGGTCTTTCCTGTCTCTGGGTCTGCAAGACAAAGAGGGTCAGCACCGGGCACAGCAGCTAGGGACCCTCCCGGCCCTCTGGCAGGCCACCTTTGAACTCAGTGTCTGTCAAGTGCTTCTTGGTCTTCTGCAGAAAGAACAGCAGGCTCTCCAGCTCCTCGCAGTTATTCTGAGCAACGGCTTCAAAGATCTTCCTACGATCATAGAGCTCGAAGGACTTCTCAGCCACAGTCACAACAGAGTCCTGGGACAGCTGCCTGGGGGCCAGAAGATACCCTTGTCTCATGCCCCATCACTCCGCAGCCCTGGAGGCCCGTGAAGATTATCAAGGGAGCGTCACAATTATCAAGGGAGCATTAAGAAAGCACAAGGGAAAATGCACGGTACAAAACCTGCCCCTCAGTCTAGGTGGCTGTCCAAGAAACTCATGAAGACCTAAAACGGTGGGGCGCATGTGCCCCCATTCTGTCCACCTGTCTGCAGACACCATCTGGAACACCTCCGCCACTGCCACCTTCCCCTATATCCAGACCCCTCTGCCTGCTGGGTGCTGGGACTCAGGAGGCAGTAACCTGGAGGGAGCTGAAAGCAGGAGTTTGAACAGCGCAGGCTAAGTGAAAAAGCAGTCCTTATACCTCCAAAGAACTCAGCCAGCTTGTGTGCCCTCTCTGCCCTGCCTTGGAGGAGGCAAGAAGGCTGGTGGTTTCCTCACTGCAGCTCTTTGGTACTTTCTGCCTAAAAGCATCTTGGCCTTGGGCTTTGTCCAAGTGTTTGGGGCTGGTGGGCATTCGAGGTCTGGAGACCTAGAGATGAGCTGGCAGCTAGGATCAGCCTGATGTTTTGTCTCATGAGGTCTTATGAGTGCAGACGCTGGACCAGGTGACCTCTGAGGGCTCCCTAAACTTACCTGACACAGGTGGGGCCATCCCCAGGCCTCTGGATGATGACAGCGGGGCTGATTGTGATGGCCGGGCAGGAGGCAGGCTTGCCTTCCCCGTAAGAGCAATCCATAGGGATAGCCTCCTCTGAGTCACCCCTCCCAAAGAGCCGGGTACGGCTCTTGGCTGTGGAGAAGATGTGGGGCTTGGCTGGAGGTGGCTTGGAGTTAGGGTCGCCATCCAGGGGTTCCTCTTGAGGCAGCTCCTCAGGCTCCCCTGAGTCTGAGCTACCCCATTTCTTCATCCTTGCAAAACCCTCCATGGCCCAAGATGCAGCCTATGGGGAGATACTGAGATCAGGTTTGTTCACAGCTTGAGGAAAGCCAGATCCAAATGATCCCCCACCCTCCTTGCAAAAGCTCCTGTGAAGCAGGACAGTCCAACAGTCCAATGTGCTACTGCCCCAGCCTCCCAGGGTTGAAGCTTTCTGAGACGGTGAATGAGCCAGCACGGTACCTCCCACCCCAGACACCCGAGGGATGAGCAGATACTCTGGCATCCACTGACGATCAAAGTTCGAGAGTGAATAGGGTCCTCGCTGCCCCCACCCCCCCTCCACACACACACCCAGCTTTGAGCCAGCAGGCCCTGATAGAGGGACTGGAGTGGATTCCTCCTCTTCTCTGAGTCTCAGTTGCCTCATCTACTGAGTGGGGGTGAAAAGAGGGCTCTGCTCTGCCTCCTTCCCACAGCCAGAATCAAGGGGAAAAATGGGAAGGGCTATCCTTGGCTGTGCATTCAGAAAGTAACTAGGTGCCTAGGCTGGCTCAACCCCCAAGCGGCGGAACAGTCCATGTCCCCAGGAACAAGACAGGCAGGGCCCTGAGTGACGGCAGAGACTGACGCACTCGTGCCCCATTCTACACAGGCCCCGGTGGCCCGTGTCTCCATGTCATCAGGCATGTGTGCAGCCTGCCTCTGAGCTTCATACAGCCTGGCTGCTACAACCATGGAGTTTCTAAGGGACTTTTTGTACTTTATGTTATTTTTGTGAAATTAATATATTTCATGCATTCTGGCCCTGAACTTTTCAACTTGAAGTGGTTTGGGCTGCTCGGTGTTCCAGGTCTGAACCCCGCCAAGATAGGCCAGCAGTTAGTGTCAGCATATATAGCCATAAGCATGCATTGACATTGTTTTTCAGCTCCACCCCTAACTGCATCTCTGCTCTTTCCCTCCACCCATCTGGGCGTCCCCACCAAACCAAACCACACCCTAATGCCCAGAGCCATCTGCACATTCTGTCTCAAGGGTCTTTGCTCCCACAGTTCTGTCCACCTGGAGTGCTTTTTCCCCTACCTCCCCTTGCCCAAATCCTACCACTTCTCAAATGCCACCTTCTCTCAGCCTCAACAGTGCCTCCTCCATGAGGGCCCCTAACTTTGGCACCAGTTGTGCCCCTCCCTTCTCCAGAGTGCCCCAGCTCACTGTCCATCTGTCTCTTATAGCCCTCTAAGCCCGGGCCACCTTGTGGTTTAGCAGTTTCTGTCTGTCGCTGCTTTATTCCCCATGCCCTGTGTCCTCCTCTTGGAAAAGGCCCTTGCCTGATCTGTTGCTTTATGAAAAAAGCTGTGTTAGTCCCCATGGGGGAAATGGGAGAAATCAAATACCAACTCTTACAATTCCCATTTCCGTGGGAAGTTAGGGAGATGAATATTCCAGCAAGGCTGGATTCTGGAAAAGAGCCACTTGAAGCCTTCTCAAGTCCTGAATTTTCTGGTGAAAGTTCAGGCTGTAAAAACCCAAAGCCCACAGCAGGGCCATGGCAATAAAACAACTGTCATCAGTGCTCAGATCCATGGGGGGAAGAAAATAAAAGCCTCTGCTCTTGGTATCTTGTCAACATGACAGCTGACTGTTGGCCCATTCCCACTCCTGGCCTGTTCTGCTTTCAGTAGGGCCTGAGTTTTCTCTGATTCATCCATCAGGTGAAACCCTGTAGCAGGAAGATCCCCCAGCCGCAGAAAGCCCTGCTTCCCAACCATTCACCCACTCATTTGTCCAGTGCTTCAAAGCCCATCCACTTGAGTCCTGCTGTTCTAGCCAAACCTGACATGTGTCCAGCTCATGAGCCCCACAGTCCTAGGCTGAGGGCAGAGAGATGAGTCAGACTCCATCTGAGACAGAAACAAGGTACCAGCCAGGGCAGGGAGACAAAGGAAGGGTGAGGGTGCTGAAGAAGGCTTCATGGAGCAGGTGACAGGTGGGGCTGCACCTTGAAGTGAGAGCAGCGTTGGGCAGGGATTGGTGGAGACGGCTGGGCTCCCTGGAGTGGCTGAAGAGGACATTAGTGGGGACATAGTTGCATAGATAGTGGAGGCCACTGGAAGCTTCAGAAGCATGGAGACCAGGGGCTAGTCTGTGCTTGCAGTGCTGATAGTTATGAGGAACCCATCAGCGCTTACAAGGCATAAGAGGCTAACTAGAATAAAAATTGAAGTTTTTGAGCTTTCACTATACACAAGGCACTATTTTGAGCACTTCATACATATTCACTTATTTAATTCTCACAATGTCCTTAAAGGGTAGACTTTTTTACAGATGGGGAGACCACAGCACAGAGAGGTTGAATTACTTGCTTGAGGTCACACAGTAAGAGGTGGAACCCAGATCTGATGCCAAGCAGCCTGGCTCCAGAACATCTCCAGTGCTATACACCCTCTCTGGAACACTCCTTCTCTTTCTTAGCCATTAAACTAAGCACCAAATTCTGCAGCAGGGCCTGGGGGTTGATCAGATGAGGCACGCCCACCACCAAGGCCAGGCAGGTGGGGACAATGCCCTGTCAACCAGCAACACAATCCTCCTACTCAAACGAGCATCCCAGAAAGTTCAAAACCCCAAATCAAAGTATAAATGAAACCAGGCCATATCCCACACCCGGCTCTACCAGGCATGTCAGTGGTCTCTGCTTGGATAAGATTGACTGCAAAACCAAGAATAGAATCAACTCCCTGACTAGCAGCTCTTAACAGCCCAACAAGAGAGCACCTCTCAGCGGGAGCCTCTGTGGTGCTTTCACCTCTGTTCTTTTTTAGCAACTTTGCCTCTTCCTCTGAACAGTCCAAATCTAACACACGCAGTAAATAGGAGCAGCGCACATGGTGCTGTCATCCATTTGGTTGACAAACACTGAATCTGCACTGCACACCCTTCATCTGATTTCCCACTTGAAACCAAGCTTCTCTCCTGGCCGTTTGCTCTGGGCCAGGAGGAAGGACTGGGACAGGACAGGCTGTCACAGCCACGTTTGAGGTGTGCCCAGTACATAAGCCACCACAGCCATGCACCTGTAACCGCAAGATGCTCTACAGAAATCAGGGGAATTTTCAACCATGAATTAAGCAGACCCATGTTGCCTGTCTGATAAGGCGGGGTTCTGATTTACACAAGATTCACAAACTCATCAGTCTAGACTAACGGAGGGTCCTGAAAAAAAAAAACAACACTGCCAAGCAAAGACCTGATGTGATCTCTGGATCTTTTGCAATTTCAGAGCCAGGAGAGGCCCTGCCTGCCACCTGGGAGTCTCCCTTCTTCTCTCCCCAGTCCAGGTGAGATGTCCCTGGGCATGGCTCTCGTGCTCCCCTTTCTGCCCCAATATCCTTTTGCTTCCAGCCTCATGCATGCTCCTGGAATCCCCTCCCTCTCACTGCCCGTGAGTTTCTGAGAGGCTGGAAGAATGCTAGTCCAGAACCCAGCTCCTATTACTCTCATCCCATCATCCCCCTAAACATTTCCTAAAGAAGGGTGGAAAACCATGGGCTTCCCAACCGAAGGGCAAAGAACTTGAGGGGCTCGGCAAGAACAAAGAGAGAGTAGAGCCTGGACAAGACCCCAGGGGTCCTGCCTCCCAGCCTAACACTCCTGCACTCTGTAGAGACGACAATGCATGAAAACATCCAACCACAAACCACCAGCACCAGCAGCTGCTGCAGCCGCTTCAGCCCATCCTAACTATGGTCAGGGAGCAAATAATGAACAGTGACAACAGCAACCAGCAGTACCACGGACCGAGTGCTTACGATTAGCTGGGCTCAGTGCACTGCCACCACAACTGCATCTCAGCCTCCCAGAGACCTTGGAGGCAGCCACTGTTCTTATTCCCAGTTTTCAGGTGGGGTAACTGAAGCTCCAAGAGAGTAGTTGAACAGACCATAATCATGCAGCTACAAAGTGGTCACGCTGGGGACCAGGCAGCCCAGCCCAGAGGCTCAGCTTCTGACCTCTCACTAAGCCTTCCAACAAGCTCGCATCCATGCAGGCCACTGGATAACAGAAGGGACTCACCAGCTGGACACAGGCACACCCCAGACCAAGCGGGCACTGGTGAGGTGAAGGTGGTTGTAACGTGCAGGGAGAGTTGGGCCGGTTTAGAGAGAGAAGTCGGCTCCTCTGCCTGTGAGGGTCCTCGGCCCCTCCTCGGCCCCTCCCCAGCCCCTCTCTGGCCACAGGCTGCTCTGTTCTGACAGGGATGGGCTGTGGGCGCAGTCTGGCACTCAAGGAAAACGTCTCCAGCAATGGCAGCAGCTGCTGTTGCCTTGGCTCTGATTCCCAGAGGATGCCGAAGCTTTTCCCATCATTTTTGCCCTTTTTCAGAAACCACTTAGCCACTGCCCCTCCTCCAATCATGCCAGGGCCAAGGTGCACTTTTCCAGAGACATGCAGCCCAGAACCAGCCAGACCTCGGCTCTCAGGAAAGGAGGGCACAGCTGGAGCCTCCCAAACCCACCACTCCCGCAAGCAACAAAGGCACTTTCTCCACCAGTGTTGACTGTGACTGCTCCATTTTTTAATGTAGAAGCAACAGAAATGGCCAGGTCACCCGTCACACGGTCCTGGCCTAGCATTTAAGGGTCCGATTTTGAGTGCCGGCTTTGCCACCAACTCTGTGTAACCTTGAACCACTTCTTGCCTCTCTTGGTTCCCTGGTTTCCTGTGTGCCAAGTTTGGGGTGGAGACTGAGGGGGAGTTTCTGAGTCTACCAGGTCCCTCCCTTTCTCACTGGAGCTCCTCATCTGGACCACAGAACACAGAAAATTCTCTGAGTATTTTCTCAGTTCTTCTAGTACCATCCTGAATGCACAGGGAAGAAGTTAATTCATCATATACAATGGGGCCGTAGGATTTAAGCCTCTCCTAGAACCTCCTGGAACCTGGCTGAGAAAAGCTGCAGGGTCTTTCTGGGTGTGGATTCAGCCTACAGCCCCTTGTAGAGCCATCCTAGCAGTTACCTAATGCCAGGACCCCAGTAAGCCATGGGTCAGATCACAGCCTGAAGTAAGTGGCCACATGCCAGAAACCTGTCCAGAGTAGCTCACAAGCTCTGATCCCTGAGTCAGGGCACTAAAGTGTGGGTGCCCTCTCAGTTCCATGTGACATTTTATGTTTTACAAAGAGCTTCCACAAACCCACTCTCCCAGGCCATACCACAACCCCGGTGGCCGGGCAGATTGCCATGACCATTCCACAGATAAGAAAACTATGACAAAGTGATTAGACAATTGTCCAGGTCACAATGATGGCCTGGGCATGGAAGCTGGCCCCATTCCACCATATGTTCCACTGTCTACCTCTGCTTAGACACCTTTTTCTGTGTATAAATTCAATTAACCTGAACCTTAGGATTTATGCTTAATCGCTATGTCAGAATCTGTAGTATATAAAAGACTTGTCAGCAGGGATCCTTCAATCCACAAATCCTTGGGATCATTGTTCCTTCTAACCGTGTGGAACTGAAGCGCCCCTGGGATACCTTGTTGTCTCCATGGTGGCCATGCCTCGTTATGCCTTGCCCTATGCACAGGTGTCCCTGGGACCTGTCTTTAGTGCCCGTCCCACACACACTCCCTCAACACATTCCCCTCTCCTAAGGATCCATCTAGCATTTCCAAGCCAGCAACTCCTTCATCTGGGCCTCCAGTCCACTCTCTGCCCTGAACTCCATCCTTGCTTCTCCAGGTAGAAGGCCGCAGCCCTCTCTCCTCAACATGTTCCGAGATGGACTCCTCTCCCTGCCATATCTAGCTCCCCCACAGCATCCCCTGCTGCAAAGCACCAACTTTCTTTCAGTCACCAAGTGTGATGTACTTTGTCATCTCCTACTCTCCTTCTCTGCCCTTGCTGTCTGGGCTATGTCTCTGAACTCACATCCATCTCTTTCTTTCCAATTCGGTGGCCACTGCCTCAGTGAAGGCCCCTTCTTCTCACCTGCAGGACTAAAAATGTCTCCCTTCCCCGGGCCAGCCACCCTCTTACCCCCACCTCCAAAGTAACCATCCTAGAACCTCACCCTGGATGTGCTCCTTGGCCTCTCAATGGTCCTCAGCCCTTCACCAGGCACCCTGAGCTCATAGCCCCAGTCTCCTCTCCCACTGTGACCGACCCTCCTCCAACACCTAGGCACAATCCTCCCAGGACACACTAACTTCAGCCTGCCTCCTGCTTTTCCCTGCCCTCCTTCTGCCTAACATGCTCACCCCTTCTCAAGGCCCAGACAGCAGGTGACATCTGGGGGGAGGGGGGACACTGAGATTCTATGCTTTGAATCCTACCTCCACCAAATAAAAAACCTCCCTGCCCCAAGAGCACAGACTAAAGTGCTCAACTGCAAGCTCCTATGGAAACTTCAACCTATACACTTCCTATGGCGACTGAGCACATATGATACTGGTGACAGGAGGAGCAGTGAGTATTTATTGAGCACTTACAATGTGCTAGGTGCCAGACTAAGCACTTTGTTGTATTACCTCATCGGCTCTTCACCAAGTTTCATGAGGTCAGTATGACTTGTCCCCATTTTACAGATAAAGAAATGTCACACAGGCAAGTTGTGCAACTTTCCCAAGGACAGGGACAATTGTACAAGTCTTGTCTGGCGCTTCCTAAACCTTGTATTGAAGTTAACTTCCCTGGTCTCTTCCCTGGCTTAATGATTTTAAATTCTTTCAGGGCAAGACAGGGCTCATAAGCCCTTCATTTCCCTTCTCTAAATCTAGTACCGAGTCTTGCCCAGAATACCACATGGTAAACATCAACTTGTTTGGCTTTATCTGAACAGCACCTGCCCTGAGTTGTTCTACTGAAGCCCGCACAGTGGTGGCTGCGATAACACCTTGGGGGATGAATGTCACTGCCATCAGTGTGATTTCCGGGGCCATAATTTGAAACATGGTGTTTTCAAGTCAATGTAATGATGTAGCCATTAAAACTCTTTGTGACTAGACTGTGCTTTGATGATGACTTACGGCAGGAAGCGCTTCTCTATACTTGGGTGTGGAGGGTACCAGAGGCAGGGCAGTGGGGCAGGGTGGGGAGGCTGCACCCGCAGGTGGGTGGGCCAAGTTGGTACGTCACCCATGACGAACAACACCACTAATGGCCACGGTCCTTTCTTCTTTCTTTTACCAGTAGGGAGCACATTCACTTAAGCTGAGCCTTTGACCTTAGCAATAAGAGTCAAATTTATTTCCAGGTGTGTTCCTCTCTGGTTTAAGGCCAGACATTTTGGCACAACTAGAAACCAGCAAACTCCCACGTTTTTAAAAAGCCTGAGTACCGAAACTGGGACTGGGCAATCTGGCACCTCTGGTAGGAACTAGGGAGGAACTGGGTAGTCCAGCCTCAGGCAAAGCGATGAAGGTACCTCCACAGGCTGAGGTCCAGGATCCAGGTGGCAAATGGGACACCTGGAAGAAATCACCTTGCTTCAGCATTTGCTCTGTGAGGTAGTGTCACCAGCTGCCCTTGCAGATCTAAAAAGAGGGCAGGGGCCTGCAAGAGAGGCCAGAACCCTCCAGAAGTGGACGGAGTTGGGGAGGTGAGCACCAGAGGGATCAGGCATCCACTCAGCCCAAGAGGGCTGTGACTCAGAGCAGTAAATGGGAACAAGAGGGCAAAAGCAGGTGGAGGCTCAGCAGAGAACGCTGTGGCTCATTGTATCAGGAGAGAATGGAGCCATGAGTCCGGAGGTCAACTGCCAGGCACAGGCTGTGTGGACTCGACCTGATGACTGAATCTCTGCTTCTTCATCTACAAAGCGGGCAACAGCACCTGCCTTGCCTATACTACAGGGATATTCTAGTGATCAGTGAGGATTCTGATGTGACTGGGCTCCATGAGCCAATAAAGCCCTAGACAAGCATGAGAGAACAAGTATTGTTCTCCTTGTCCTTATTTCAGCATGAGAACCATGTCTGCTGACTGCTGAGCTATATCCGGCCATTAGCTTGAGGTTGTGACTAATTGCTTTTTAATGAAAAAAAAA
>PVIY010060578.1:0-11579 GCA_004026745.1 Myrmecophaga tridactyla | reverse complement strand
AAAAATAGCTAAAATAGAGATGGTACTGTTACTGTGCTTACATTTTAGTAAGGAATATCATTTTGTAAAGAAATGGTACCCCAAGAAGGAAAAGGGAAAACAATTCATTTTTGGAGAAGGAAAAGATTTATCAGTTTTAAGCAGAGTGGGAAAGAGCACAAACAAGAGCTGAGATGTATCACACTCCAGATGAAGGAAGGAAGGAAAGTAGGGAAAGGGGAGGGGGGAGGGAGGGAAAACAGGTAATTTACCTATATTTATATACAAAGGGAAAAATTGCAAAAATGGAGGCAAATTAGAAACACTTTCAAAGGAATAAAAGTTGAGAAAATTAATAACCAGAAACCTAAACTATAAGAAATGCTTTTATGCACTTTCCTAGGAAGAAAGAGAATGATGCCAGGTGGGAATTTGGACTACAGAATGGATTGAATAGCACCAGAAATAGTAAAAAATCATGGTTAGATATTTAAAATATATTTTCCATTTTTTCAAAATGTATTTAAAATATTTATTCCATTTAATATACTGTTTAAGGCAAAAATAGTAAAAATGGATTGTGGTGTTTAAAACATAAATAGAAATAAAATATATGACAAATTAGCACCAAATTATTTGGAAATATTAACATAAAGTGGCATGAGCTTATTGATGGTAGACCATGATAAATATAAGATGTGTATTTAAACCTTAGAGCAACCTCCAAAACTAAAATAAAATAAAATAAATTTATTAAAAGATGTGTAGCTAAAAAAATAAATATTGAAGATAAAATATACCTCTAAAATATTCATTTATTCCACAATAAAGCAAGAAAAGAGAGGGGGAGGGACAGATGAGACAAATAGACAACAAATAGGCAAGATGGGAGATTTAAATCCAACCATTAAAAGAATTACAATAAATGCAAATGTTCTGTGCACTCCAATTAAAAGACAGAGATTGTCAAACTGGATAAAAAAACAACACCTATCTGTAGTCATCCCAGAGAGACCTACTTTAAATACAACACACATAAATGTATAAAGGTGGAAAACATGCCATGCAGACAGTAATTAAAAAAAAAAAAACTAGTGTGACTGTATTAATATTTGATCAAGTAGATGTCAGACAAAGGAGTATTTGCAGGGATAAAGAAGGACATTTCATAGTGATAAGAATCTATCATTCATGATGAGTGCATGACAATATCAAATTTGGTAGGTACCTTATAAGAGAGCTTCTAAATACTTAGAGCAGACTGGTAGAAATTAAAAGGGAAATAGACAAATCCATTGTTATATTTGAGCATTTCAGTTATCCTTTTTTCAAAAGTTAACAAAACTAGGAGCAGATAATGAATAAAACTACAGAAAACTTGAACAGTGCTGTTGTGAGCTTGACCTAACAGACACACGGACCACCGCATGCAATGATAGCAGAAAACACATTTTTTTTTTTAATTTGCATATGGGCAGGAGCCACCAGGGATCAAACTCCAGACCTCCAGCACGGTAGGTCAGAGCTCTGCCTGCTGAGCCACGGCAGCCGCCCAGAAAACATATTTTTAACTAGACATACTAAGCACTCACCACCATATTCCATACTGTGTTTCATGAAACGTGTCTCAACAATTTTAAGATTGAAATCATACAAAGTGTATGTATATTATTTGACAACTAATGGACTAAGCTGGAAGTCAACCACGTATATCTGAAATACCTCTTAATATTTTTACACAAAACTTAATGAAAATTAGAAACGATTTAAAACTGAATGAAAGATAAAAACAACATTAAAATTTGTGGGGCGCAGCTAATGCAGAGCTTATATAAATATTTATATCATTTAATACTAGCAGTAGAAACAAAGAAGTATATTAAATGAATGATTTGAAGTTCTACCTGAAGAAAATAGAAAATAAAGACCAAATGTAAACGAACCTACTAAACTGACAGAAAGAAATGATAAAAATAAGAATGGAAATCAGTGAAATAGACAATAGAAAAACAATGGAGAAAACCAGTGAAACCAGGACTTGGGTCTTTGAAATAAATAATGTTGGTAAGCACTAGCCAAATTAATCAATAAATAGAAAAGAAACAAATTGCCAGTATCAGAAATGAAAAGGTGACATCATTACAGATTCTGCAGACATTGAAGGACAATAACAGAGTTGTAAGAAGAACTTTATGGCCAGAAAACAGTAAGCTCAGATGGAACAGAAAAAGACTTATTGAAAAATACAAGTCACCAAAGGTCACAGAAGAAATAAATAACCTGATTATCCTTACTTTTATTTTAAACATAACAAAATTTTATTTTAAAATTTCCCCAAAAGAAAGCACCAGGCCCAGATGGCTTCATTGGTTAAATTTAAGGAGGAAATAAAATGAATTCTATAAAACTTTTCCCGCCTAATTTTACAAAGCTATCATCACTTCACACCAAAATCAGACGATATTACTAAAAAAGAAAACTACAGACTCATATCCCTTGTGTATATGGATGCAAAATTTCTTAACAAAATATAGCAAATTGATATCAGCAATATTAGAGAAAGGAAAATACACCTTGACCAACTGGAATATAGCCCAGGAAGGAAAGGTCAGTTTAACATCTGAAAATAATTTAATGAAATACACCATATTAATAGTAAATCTGAAAAAGTCATAATCATCTCAATAGTACAGAAAACATTTAACAACTATTTCATAATAAAAACTCTCAGTAAATAAACAATGCTCAAGAGCTTCCTCAACCTGAAAAATGGCATCTATGAAAAACCTACAGCTGTAATCACACATAATGTTTAAAACTGAAAGATTTGTCCCTAAGATCAGGAACAAGGCAAAGACGTATGCTTTCTCCACAACTACTCAGCATTATGAGCTGAATTACTAGCTACTGAAAATAAGGAAAAAATATGAACAAATAAAAGACATAAAATTGAAAAGGATAAAATGTCCAGTTGCAGACAACATGAGTATATAGAAAATTCTAGAGAATCTACAAAAAAAAAAAAAGTCATTAGAATTCCTACCCATGAACGCCAAGTCCCAGAATACAAATCAATATTGGTTTTCCGGTGCTCTTAGATTGTGCTACTTATTATGAGTTAAAGGCCCTGTGTGATTTGGTGCTTCCCGTATCTTCAGTCTCATGACAGTCTACCCTCTTTTGGACTTCTGTAAATTCTAAAGTATACGGTGATTTCTCCTGCCACAGGACTGCACAGGCTGTTCCCCTTGCCAGAAACATGTCCCCTTCCATCCTGCCCATTAGCTTAGATTATTCCTACTTATCAATCATGCATATCTTTCCTCTGTCCTTCCCATAAGCAGCATGAGCACCAGGTTAGGTCTCAGTGCTTTAAGACATCATAGAACCTGTTGCTTCAACACATAGCCTTCATTTACCTAGTATTTATTTGTAATCATCTGTTCAACATCTGACTTTGTCTAAATCCTTCTAACCCTTCTGCAATTGTCCTCCCTAGGAACAATCACTGGTAATAGTTGTGTGTCTTCTAGACTATTATAAAACAAAAACTCATTATAAAACAAAAACTCAGCAAAATGGGCTATATGAAAGACAAAATTATAACACATAAATATACATAGCCTTTCCTCTCTTAAAAGGCAAATAACTTTTCTTAAGAGAAAGTAATATATCTTGCAAGAAAGAAGAGCCAGCACAAACTGAGTTTTGAGAGTTTCATAGAACTTTTGAGGAAAGTGAGACAATGTTGCAGAGGTAACCTCTATGTTGCAATAAATGGGCTTTAGAAAGCATTGAAGAATGAAGATTATTACAAAGTTTTGTTATATGTAATATAATGAGATCTGTGTTTTATTTTTGAGTACAACACAATACATGAGATCTCAAGCTTATTTGGTTTACATCTTAACACAGAATCGGCTCTATGTAAATAGGCACTTAAAGTTTCTCTCAATAGTAAAAGAGGCCAAGATGAAAACCTAAATAATTCCCAGTCCTCAAAGCAATAAAGTCTATTTTTAACAAAGTTCTTCAGGTTAATGAACAATGCAAGACTGTACTTTGTCTTTTCACGTACCACTTGTATTTTATATATGTTTTTTTTGCACTAAAAGTTTACTATCACCTACACAGATGTGTGGGGACTCCAGTTACAGGATTAAGAAATGTTAATCCAGGGCCAAGAGTCTCCTGCTTGGACTTCTCCATCGCATTCCTTGAGCAGCATTCCGTTGAGTACCAATGACCGTCACTATTGTTATATTACCTGAAGATTATATCTACTGTACCTAACACAAAACCTTAAGCCATCTACATTACATAATTTCGTGTCTTTTCTCCAAGACAGTGGCATGCTTGATTCCAAAGACAATTTTCAATATTGTATATTATTGGGAATGCCCTAGCCTACTTATACTCAATAAATATTCATTGAATATTTGAATGAATGAAATCAAAGGCAGTGTCATCCACCTGTGATCCTCCCAGAGGTGGGGGAGTGACTCAGATGAGACTAAGATAAACCTTTAATGTTTACAGTTTTATGATTAACATAAGTATTCAAAATGTCTCTGTGTGTGTGTTTGTAGGTGTGAAAGAGAGAAGACGGTTTTCAGAATTGTGAGACAGAAAAGGACTCCATTAGCAAAAATATTTGGAAAATACTCCCTTTATTTGTCTACTAGGGATGCAAAGATAAACATTAGCAAGAAATGAAACTAGAAGTTCATCAACAGGGTGTTGTGGATATCTGCTTTGTTCAGGTTTTGGCTGCTCATCATTTGACGTATTATGGGAATCCCCCAGTCAAGAATCATTCTGGGCCATGGGGTATTGATTTCCACTAAAGAAGCACAGAAGGTCCAGATTCTCGTTCTGCTTACCGTCCAGGGTGCAGATCCATGACCTATGTTAAGCTAATCGAATGTCCACGGCTGGGACAGCTGGAGCAGGTAATGCAAAGAAATAGGGCACTTCAGAATTCCTTTCAGCACCATTGTCCAGCGGCCTTGCTGGTGATTGTGCTCATAGTTTGGTCCTTGTCCTGAGCCAACTGCATAAGTATCTTAACACCTATTCTGATGGTAGAGGCTTGGCTGTGCTGACAGCTAAGCAGCTTCCCATGCTTTCTGCTTGAACTCAGACCTTGGCCTTCCCATCATTTCTTTAAGCTACATAATGACATCATGTCATTAAATTCATTCAATTCCTTTTCTGTTAAGGCTAGTCGGGATCCAGTTCTGTCGCTGAAAACAAGAACCATGACGTAAACAGATTGGTGTCAAGGGGTGTGTTGCAATCAACGGGACTTCAGAAACACCAAGGGAGTCTTGGGTAGATGCTGCTGGAATTAGTGAACGTTCTGTTGGTATTGCTCAGTGGAAATCTGTCGGTCCATGACACATAGTGACCACGTTTCTCTTTATTGTCTCTCCTGGAATGAAGTATGCCCTTGAGAGCAGAATTTTCTCTGCCCGTATAATTGCTCTATGGAATTTAAGGAATGTAGTGTGCTGTACCTGCTTCTAATGGTTCTACACAAGGCTGAGAGAATGGGAAGCCCAGATTCCAAAATTCCCAGCTCAAGTCATTAATTGAAATCCACAGGCTGTCTATGAGTAAACTAACATATATATATAAAACGTTCAGTTATACCAGAAGTCCCTCGTTGAGTTGGTGAAGAAGAAAGGGGTTGGAATGTTGGAGGGGATTAATCATGTGAATTTCATGTCCTCCTAGAAGGCCTTTACCCCAGGCCTTGAGAAGTACACTAACAAGAAGATTGGAGTGTCATCATCTGAAAAATGACTGTTTTAAAGTGATTGTTCTTTGAAGCTGCAAGTGCTGATGCAGGAAGCAATGAAATGCTCTCCAGACTGCAGTTGTGTAAACTGGGGTGACGTGGCAGCACTCACATCCGAGGCAAGGTGGACTCCGGTTAGCGGCAAGATAATCTCAGTAATCTGAACCATGGAGATTCGGGAGGCTGCGAATACATCATAGACTAAGCACCTTACTAGGCCCTATTTGATCTATGATTTAAAAAATAAAAATACAAAATAAGCAAATAAATAAAATTATCATCTAGGTCTGATGATTCATTATGATGGAGGCTCATGGCCTTCTTATCCAGTTCCCAGACCTGGAGAGAACATAGCCCATGCCTCCTTGCATGAAAGTAAGCCCAGGTTCCCAGGAGCAAACCCGGTGATAGCAATGTATGTACTCGAATCTTCTTCCTTGCTGCCACGAAAGAACTAATGACCACTCAGTAAGATTACTTTCTTTGGAGGAATTGAATATGCTCAGATCTTTTGCACCTTCTTGGACATGAGCTCTGAACAAACCCTAATACCCAAGGATCCAGAATTTGCAGAAAAAAAAAAATCACTTCTCGACCTTTTGGCCGAGATCAAGTGCAGAATTCATTGCAATTCACATGTCATAGTAGGATCTCCTGAGGGTCACAGATGGATTTTTAGCTGAGTCTGCTCATGATAGGCCCATTGAAATCTCAGATCCCCACTGTGTTCATGAAACTATAGTAACAAATATTTTCCCAAATGACTGAAACACAATAAAAATGTATTTTCTGCATTCTTTAAGCTGTAATAACAAGCAGCATGTAATGGCAAAACATGACAGACATTTATTTCTTACTTATGCCTTGGACCAGGCGCCTTCAGTCTTCGGGCTCCTCCAACCCCGTGACCTTGTTGTCTGCACCCAGCCGAGGCGGAGGCAGACATGCTCTGGCCCAGCCTTGAACGAGGCACACACTACATCTGCTCACATCCTTTTGGAAAAATCTGGTTATAGTATCATTTCTATGTGCAAGAGAGGATAGGAAATGTAGGGCATTCTTTTATTCGGGGAGAAGGAGAAACGGATTTTGTTGAGAATCCATGACCTCTGTCATGGTACTGTCCTTTTACTCTAGTTGCAGAATGTGTGCTGGGAAGAGACGTAGTGAGAAATTGGCAGATGTCCCCTACGGTCTCCTTAACACACAAGGAAAGGGCTATAGTGACAAGTTACTGCATGGACACCATGAGGACTTCCTCTCCGAGCCAAAGTGATAAATTAAAGCAATCATGAATGGTGGGGAAGCCACAGAGATTAGGGACTTTATTAAAGCCTTGCATGTTGCATGGCTGGCGACTGTTTTCCCTCCTTCCTGTTTAATTCACCTGTGCAGATGGCAGATGGGACACCTCTGATCTGGGACAAGCATGTGGACCACGAGGCTGTCCGACATCCTCAGGGAGGGAGGGCTCCTTCGCATCTCTTCCCTGGTGGGCCATTTTGTGTAGCATTCACATGGGTCACAAGTGGCCTCCCCTTCCTCGGCTCATATTGAGTTCATGCACATTTTATGCAAGCTTCTTTTTCATAAACCCTTTAATCAGGTTCCTTCCTAATTTCCTACAACCTCAGCAAATTATTCTTTGCTGCCCATTAATCAACATAGAAGCTTACTTCATGCCAGCCTTCTTTCCAGCCCTGTAGACAAGAGAGACACTGAATTGCTCCAAGTTAGCCTATTGTCCACAATGCCTACTTCTGGTGGGGCCAGCAGATCACATGAGGGACCTCTGAGCCAGGTCTGGACTCTTTTCTCTTCAGTCCACTTGCCTTTGAGAACTTCCTATGAAGAATGGATGAGGTGGGAGGGAGGGACTTCTGTGAGAAGTGCTCATATTTTGAGAGAACAACTTATGTAAAACGAGGCCTTCTGGAAGTACTTGGACTTAGCCCTGTATATACACAAGTTTGCTGGGTCTAGCAAAAGGAACTCTTGATGCAGAGCCCCCTTCAGCCCCCCACCTCAGCGTCCTTGGCAGGTCCTAGGGTCCAGATATAAACCAATTGCTATATTGGCTGGTGCTGTATTGTCCAGATGAATGAAGACATCCCAGACAGCTAGAAATATGGTCATAATCTGCTTTTTCTGATAAGCCCTCCCCTGCCAGTGCCTCCCTTTGCAAAGTGAATCAGCACCTCAGCAAGCAGTTCTTCAGGTGCAAATCTTTCTTTTAAAGAGTGGCTTATTGGGTGGCTGCCATGGCTCAGCAGGCAGAGCTCCAACCTGCTGTGCTGGAGATATGGAGTTCGATCCCTGGTGCCTCCTGCCCATATGCAAATTTAAAAAAAAGTGTGGCTTATTGCTAGCCCATGTGGAACCTACTCAGAAACTTGTCAACAACACCTGCTTCCCCTTAAAGATATATACGCAGCCTCTGTTATTGCTAAAACCCCAGCATGCCAGCATCAAAACATCATTGCATTACAGGAGGATATTTGAATAATCTTTGGTTGAGGACCTTTTTGAAACAATGTAGGAAAGCTAGAAGTCATAAAGACAAAGTAAGACATTAGACTTGGTTTGTTGTAAAACATCATGTTAAAGATCAAAAACATAGAGTATAAAGGCTTAATGTCCCTAAAGAAAAAGAGCTCCTATATATTAAATTTAAAAGAGCATAAGCAGTTCTTCTAATTCTAAAGGAGAGACTTAGAAATTGAGAGAAGAGGAAATGCAGATGGGAAATAATCATATGAAAAGTTGCTTCCATTTCACCAGTGGGAAGGTAATGTAAAAAAATCCTGTTTTTATTTTTTTTTTTCACCTACTGAAATGAAAAGGGTAATAAGAGTCAGTGCAGGCGAGAGGAGAAGAGGTGGGAAACACTACTTCTGGGAGTGTATGCTACATCCTCCTTAGAAACTGATCTGGCCATATTTCCTAAAATTTGAAACAGCCTGCAGAGTTTATCCAGTAATCCCATCTAAAGAAATCTACCTTGAAGACAGAGAAACCCTAGGCACCTACGGATGTTTATTGTACCATTGTTTATGTGCACTAAACTGGAGGAAAACCTCAAGGTCCGTCAGACACACGATGGAATAATTTATTATACATGCTACTATGGAAAATTCTCAATTTGTTTTTTTAACAAAAGGAATGGGGTTTTTCTCCTGATATGGAAAGTGTCTTAGGATATAAAGTTTTTCTAAGTGAGTTGCAATGTATTGTGCATAGTATTTCTTTCTCTCTCTCTCTCTCTATGTACATATTTGAATGAGTATGCAAGAAATGAATGGAAGAGTATACACCAAACCTAAAAATACATCAAAGGAATCTGTGAATATTTGTTATGTATAGTAGAGAGAGAGGAGGAGAAACATTTTTCGTAATAGTTTCTATTGTGTCATTTAATTTTCTGTAAGGTTTAAAACATCTACTAAAGAATTTTTAAAGGAAAATTTGCAATTAAAAATGCTCAGTGCTACTCTGTTTTGCTTTATTTCTATTTTTGCATAATTGAGTCGTTAATGTTTATTGAGTGAAAGTGCAAAGAGAAATCAGTCATTCTTGAACAAATCCCTTCTAAGAGAAGACTTTAAATAAAAATTGCTCAGGAAAAGCTCGTGTTTTTTCTACAGTGATTTAGCTGCTAATTATTTGGGCATGTGTTTTAAACGTATGACTGATGATGCCCTTGAGGTTTTTTCTTTCTTTTTTTTTTCCCAGCCTGGGGGACATTTGTTTTAAATTTTTACAATTTAACAAAAATACACTTGATCCATAGAAGAAACTACTTTGGCTGGAATACCTCTTACTACATTAAGGTCACATATCATATGACTATTTAAATTAGAACCAGAAACCTATGTCTTCCTGTTTCTGGAATGCCTTTCAAATGTTATCTCTGGATAAATAAACTCATAAAAATTCAAGGTAGATTACAAACTAGTTTTCCATCTCAGAAACACATGTACATGTTCAAGACGTAGGTTTGGGTTTTAAAATTATTTGTGAAGAATGGTGGTGTTCTCTTCTATGAGGATGACAGTGTATTTCAGCCCATCTAAACAGTTAATTTATATCACATTAAACTCATGATTTCCAAATGTTCAATGTGTAATTCTACCCTATATTTACATGGCTAAATAGAAGATTTACTTTAAAATATATAAATTTGAGATTACTTCAAAAGCTTTTCTCTTCTTTTTATTTTTTTAGAAAAACTTGCTCTAGAACAAATTCTACTTCTAAGGGTTCAAATGCAATGCAGAAAACCTATAAGTAAAAGAAAGACACCAAACAGCCAGGAATAAATAGTGTGTAATTAACAGGTCTTAACTTCCGTCAACTTTTCTTCTTTTTGTTATCTGACTAAAATAGCCTCTGTCTCTGAAAATGAGAAATAGTAATTTCAGTAATTAAAATATTTTTATTACATCGCAACGATTTATGGATTTAATTTCAAATTCTCTTTATGTAAAGCTTTCATGGACTTTCAGTGATAGCCACTTAAACTATATTAAAGGATAAATTAAAATGTGAATTGTTTAATGTTAATTAGCCAAGAGTATTCTGATAAAAAATTAGTGTGTTTATTTTAAACAAGATGCTTTACAAGAATAAAAAGAAAAGAAAGAGAAAAACATAGATGGACCTAAGCCCTAGAGCCTCACATGAACTGGTATTGTTTATTTTCGATTTTCTAAGTGACTGAAGTCATATTATAAACTCTCAGGGCAGATTGTATTATCTGCAATCAACAAATAATTAAAAGTATTATTAACAGCAGACTTTGTGTGATGATTATTTTTGATGACATCATTCACCAAAACACTAATCTGATGATCATTCAGGTAAGAGTATGGTGCTGAGGAGAAATGCTTAAACTGCTCATTTATACTTTTAAAAGTATGGCTTAACTGAGCATATTAAGCAACTTAGTATATTTTTAGGGGCTGCTTTATGTCACGCAGAATGTTGCGTTCCCGCAGAACAACACAATTTGATGGAATTCCCTGGAAAGTTTAGTCTAAGTTGAAATAGTAAACAGTCACTGCCTGAACGGCTGCTGTTCATCTGGGTAAACAGTTCTAGAACGGACAACATCCGTCTTTACAGCTTAACACAGCCAGTGAAAATTAGCAGTTATATGCCCAAATCAGTCCAGCTATCAAGATTACATGTGGTGAAATCAGTTAAAAATATACTGTCTCACTCACGCACATACACATACACACAACTGAGACAGTAAGATAATTTTTCTGTTGGACTTGGTTGTTTATTTCCATCTGACTACTTAGGCAATCCAAAAGAAATTTGGTCAGCTAAGAACTTGATAGGTCCTATCAGCCTGAGCTCTCCTTTGGAGGAGAGTAAAGTAAGGTGCTATGTAACAAATGAATTTCATTTTCAGAGATCTGTAAAATGAGGTACATAGAAAATGGTATGTTTATGAGTAATCTCAGGTCATCTGTACAGTTCACTTGATGTCTGTCATGAATTTTGGAAATTTCTCTTCCATTATTCCTTCAAATATTTCTTCTGCCTGGTCTCTCTTCTCTTTCTGAGATTCCATGTACATGTATGATTGACAGTGGAATCACAATTCCTACATGTTCTTTTCTTTCTTTACTCCTTCTTTTCTCTTTATGTTTCGGTTTGGGTATTTTCCTTTGATCTACCCTCAGGTAAACTGATTTTTTTCGCTCATATAATGAGCCTGTCAAGGACACTCTACATGTCTGTTGCAGTGGTTTTGATTTTTTAGCATTTCCGTTTCATTCTTTCCTAC
>PVIY010060577.1:0-11574 GCA_004026745.1 Myrmecophaga tridactyla | reverse complement strand
GAAACCCTGAACTTCATCAGCCTTCTTGAACCAAGGTATCTTTCCCTGGATGCCTTTGATTGGACTTTTCTATAGACTTGTTTTAATTGGGACATTTTCTCGGCCTTAGAACTGTAAACTAGCAACTCATTAAATTCCCCTTGTTAAAAGCCATTCCATTTCTGGTATATTGCATTCCGGCAGCCAGCAAACTAGAACAAGTACTATAATGATTGTCCATAGATTACATATGGGTATTTCCCCCATATTCCCAATCTACCATTATTATTGGTTTTTATACATGTCTTTATTTTAATTCTTAGCTACCAATACCCTGGATAGAGGGAATGTCAGTCACAAGGTTTTTACAATCAAAGGGTCACTTGATGAAAGCTCTTTGGTTATGTAATCATTATTAAATATCAAGTCTAGTAGATTACTACAGTTTCAGGTATTTGCTTCTGGCTATTCTAACATACTAGAAAATCAAAAGGTTATGACATATCTATGTGAGTCAGTAGCTACAATTGTTTTTTAAATTCTTATTTCCAGTTACACTTCCCCGTCTCATTTGATCATTCCCTCAATCTTCAGGGAAATCTTGGCATTGACCATTTTACATTCATACTGGAAAAGGGTGTTGACCTTACCATGCAAGGAAATAAACTGGTTGATATCCTTTGGGAAACTGTTACCTCTGGGTTTCAGAGCTTATCTGGGATAGCAACAATTTGGATTCTTATGGTTTCTGAAAAATACCAACTTTATAAGAAAAACTTTTATAGATTCTTAGTTAGAGTCCAGAGTTTCCTTTAGGATTTTAAGGAATACTTTTGATGGTGGCTTGGCATACTGTGGGATTATTTAATATCTAGATGAATTCTGCATAAGAGTAACCTTCAATAGGATAACTCAACTCTATTTGAACTCTCTTGAACACTGAAACTGAATTTTGCCTCTTTTCTTTTCCTCATTTTCGTCAACAAGGTATTTCCAATCTCATGATGACAGGACCAGGCTCATCTCTGGGAGTCATAGCCTATATTTCCAGGGAGACACACCCATTAGAATCATACCCCAATGTTGGGGAGGAAACTGAGTTTTTTGCAGGGTTTGACTTAAAGAGAGGCCACATTAGAGCAACAAAAGAGTTTTCTGAGGGTGATTCTTAGGCATAATTATAAGTAGGCTTAGCATTACCATTGCAGAAGTAGCTTTCATAAGGACATTCCTTAAGATTGAGATAACAGGAATTCCACAGATGGAGAAGATAAATACTTCCATATTTTCCCCCAGTCCCTCAAGGGGACTTTACTAATTCTTTTTTTTATTTTCTGCCCAAAATACTATGAAATGTATCTGGGTATTATGTTAATCTATACAGAAAAACAAGATCTCTCTCCCTACTCAGAAATTAAAAGAAAAAGTTGCCTCCATGAAATGGATCAAGATTAAAGCACAGCTTTTCTAGCGTACATAATCCTTTCAAAACAGGACAAACACCATAGAATATTTGTCCTTTCATTGCTGGCTTAATTCACTCAACGTTACATCCTTAAGATTCACTTACCTTGTTACACGACTAACAGATTCATTCCTTCTTGAAGCTGCTCAACATTCCATCATAGCTATGCACCACAGTTTCCCCTTCTATTCCTTAGTCAATATACCCTTAGGCCACTTCCATCCATTGAAAATCATGAATATTGTTGCCGTGAACACGAGTGTGCAAATGTCTATTCATGACCCTGCTATCAGTTCTTCCACCTGTATACCTAATATTGGGATTACAGGATCATATGGGAACCCTATACTTAGCCTCCTATGGAACCAGCACACTTTCCTCCAGAGGGGCTGCACCGTTCAACTTCCCTACCTACAGTGTCTCTCCACATTTTCTCCAGCACTTGTATCGTTCAGTTTGTCTATTTTAAATGCAATTTTACTGTGATATATTCACATACCATATAAGCATCCAAAGCATACAATCAGTGTAAATGGTATCATCATATAGCTGTGCATTGATCATCATAACCTATTTTCACACATTTTTATTACTCCATAAACAGTAAAAATAAGAATAAAAATAAAAGTAAAACTGAACGTCCAAAATACCACTCACCTTCCCCCCCCATTATTTATTTGTGTCATTGTGCTCTTACTCATTTGTCCATACACTGGTAAAGGAGGTGTCAGCCACAACGTTTTCACAATCACTCCTCTCATCGTAAAAACCGTATATTATTGAATCATCTTCAAGACCAGACTACATTTTGTGACAGGTATTTTCCTATAGTTATCCCAATAGCCCCCCAAAAAAGAACACGAATATCTATTTAATCCATAGAAATAACCACTAGAATGACCTCTTGACTGCTTGAAATCACTCAGCCACAAATTCTTTATTTTGATTCATTTCCCTTCCCTCTTTGGGTCAGGAACATTTTCTCAATCCTACGGTGCTATGGCCAGGCTCATCCTCACGAATCATGTTTCATGTTTCCAGTGAGTTTTTTCAGCCTTGGAAACCATGTCACATCCAGGGGGAAGGTAGCCATTTTGCCTGTGGAGAAAACTTAAAGAGAGAAGCTACATCTGAGCAGAAAAGAAGTTCCTTTGGGATGGCTCTCAGGTATAGTTATAAGCTGTCTTAGCTTCTTTGCAGGAATATGTTTCGAAGGGGAAACCCCGAGATCGAGGTCTTGGCCTATTAAATTGGTACGACCCAATACTTATGACAATATCAGGTCTTTCCTATGTGGAGAAGTTTATTATTTCCACGTTTTCCCCCAGCGCTTCAAGGGGACCTTCCAAGTATTTTTGGAATTGCTGTATAAGGTAATATTAGCTTTCATATCTTCAGATCTCTCTCAAACTTTGGTGTTGCACAGATACCAAAATTTCCAGGGAAGGATCAGGTTATACATAATGAGCTCAGCACTCATGAATTTAGAAATAACAGTTAAAAGTCAGGGATAGATGTGACTTCAATAAGAGCTACAAACTAGGAGCTTTTACAATAGGCCATCTGCTGATAATCTGTGCTCTAGAAGTCAACTGTTTGAGTTTGCACGTCGTACTTAGTCCATATTGGTGAAGTGCTATAATAGCTGTCTTTTTGTTCCTAGCTTATTTTAGTCTGCATACTGTTCTCAGGTTTCATTAACCTAGTCGTATGCCTCACAACTTCATTCCTTCTTGCAGCTACTCAAAGTTCCATTGGATGTTACACCACAGTTTCACCTTCTGTTTATCAGCCGATGTACCGTTAGGACATCATCATCCATTGCAAATCATGAAAACTGCCACCATAAACACAGTGTACCAATCTCTATTCAAATTCTTCCTTTCAGTTCTTCCACTTAAATAGCTCATAACAGTGTTATGGGATCCTATGAAAACTGAATATTTGGCCTCCTGTGGAGCCACCACACTGCCCTCCAGAGGGGTTGCACGTTTCTACTTCCCTACCAACAGTGAATACATACCTCTCCCTCTCCACATTTTCTCTAGCCCTTATATCTTTCTGTTTTTTTCAGTTTTGTTCAAATACCCTACAATCCATCCTAAGTAAACAGTCAGTGATTCCCTCTATATTCACATGGTTATGCTTTCACCACCAGAATCTATATGAGAACATTTCCATTTCTTTTGGCAAGAAAAAAGAGAAAAAATAAGGAAACTACAACAAGAATCCCATATCCTTCCCTTATAACCCCCTCTTGTCATTTAGCTTTGGTATATTGCTTTTTCTTACAATTAATTAAAGAATACTGCAATGTTACGAGTAACTATATCTTAGTCTGCATTAATTATATTTTCTCCATATCACAGCCCTTTTTTAACACCCTGCAATGGTGAAATTCATTTATTCACCTTCATGTACAGACTTTCTATGTATTGCTAAGTTATATATTCCAGTTTTTATCCTCTATCTTTCCTTCTGGTTTCATATAAGCCCCTAGACTTCCACTTTCAACCATACTCACATTCAGCTTTGCTCATTATAGTTACAATATTGTGCAACTATCACACAGTATTGCACTATACATTTCTGGATTTTGACTATCAATCCTGTTGAATATTCTGTACTCCTACAGCATCACGTGCTCAAATTCGACCCTCTTTCCATCTCTTGATAACCTCTTCCTCAACTTTAACTCTAGGAGCTTTCTAATAATAGTTAGTTCATATTAATGAGAAAATACAGAATTTATCCTTCTGTTTCTGGCTTATTTTGCACAAAACACCCTCAAGATTCATTGGCATTTTTGCATGCTTCATGATTTTATTCTGTCTTACAGTAGTCTGGCATTCCATCATATGTATATGATGTTTGTTTAGTCTCTTGTCCTTTGGTGGACTTTGGGCTGTTTCCATCTCTAAGTAATTGTGACTATGGCACTATAAATATTGCTGTGGAAATGTCCACTCGTGTCCCTACTTTCAGTTCCTCTGAATATATTCCTAGTAACTGGATTGGTGAATCATACGGCAATTCTATACTTAATTTCCTGAGGAACTAACAAACTGTCTTTTCACAATGACTAATTCTTCTTTTATTCATGCATCTCCTTCTCGATTTTCTTGAGTTCTATGTCCATGTTTTCCCTTAGTTCACTTAGCCTATATAGAAGATGTCACTTGATGTCTTTGTTTAGTTCTTCCAGTGTCAGCTCTTTCTTGAGGTTGTATTTATTTTTTTTCCTTTCAATGGGTCATGTCTTCCTGATTCTTTATAAATTTTCAATTCTGTATTGAATTTTTGCCATTTGAATACTTTGCTAGGGAACTCTGGCAATCAGATTCTCCCTTTAATGTAAAATTTTAGTGTAGATTAGCTGTATGTTGAATCTCTTCTTCAACTCATGGCCCTATTTATACAGATAATTCAGAACAGCCCATGGTGAACTGTGAGCTTCTACTTGGATTTTGAATTCATTCATCATTCTTTTATCTAGTTCTCCCAGGTGTGAAATTAGGTCACTGTTCTTAGCTCTTTCTTCTTTTATAACATAGAAATTTAGGGCCATAAGTTTCCGTCTCAGCACTGTCTTCAATGAATTACATCTGTTTTGATGTGTGTTTTTGGTTTCATTGTATGAAGTATTTACTGATTTCTCTTGTGATTTCTCCTTTGACCCATAGACTTTAAGACCCAAGGTGTCTTGTTCAATCTCTGTAAGTTTGTGAATTTTCCCGTTCTGCTTTTATTAATTTCCATCTTAATTATATTGCTTCAGAGAAACTGCTTTAGCTTATTTCAATTTTTTAAAAAATATATTGAAACCTGCTTTGAAATGCAACATGCGGTACATCTTGGAGAATGATCAAGGAACCTTGAGAAGAATATATATACTGCTGATTGGAGGTCCATTGTTCTCTATATATCTGTTAAGTCTAGTTGATTTATCATGTTATTGAGGTTTTTGGTTTCCTTATTGATACTCTATCTAGATATTCTGTGTTTTGATGAGAGTGGTGTATCGAAGTATTCAAACATTATTGAAATTATGTCTATTTCTAACTGCAGTTTGCTAGTTACTGACCTTATATATTTTCTGTTCTTCAGTTAAGATCATACACACTATGATTGCAATTTCTTTGTGGTGAGTTGTCCCTTTCATTAGTAAAATTTGTCCTATTTGTCTCTTATAACAGTTTTGCATTTAAAATATATTTTGTTCAATACTAGTATAGCATCTCACACCGTCCAGTGTGGATGGTGTGGCTAGTTTGGCATTTTCCATGGAGCTCCGGTTGGCCCACAGTTGTGTGAGTAAGGTAGCAGAGCTTTAGGGTGTATGGAAGGTGGTTGGTCTCTGATTCCCATAGGGGGATGTTTTTTAGGGTGTTATGGCAGGAATCAGGGTTTCAATTATGTTCCTGGGTATAATTTATAGGGATGGCTGCCAATAGGGGCCTTCCTAATGAAGCACAAAGGAAACAATGGGCCACGTTGGAAAGTATTTGTGTTTGGTTGAGGAATTGTAGGGTATGCTGGAGGATCTGGATCCATGTTAGAGGGACTGCTGAGGTAGAGAGTTGGGCGAGGTTGCTGAAGAGGCTCTGATCTGCTTGTAAAATGTTGGCAGACACCTAGACCTCAGTATTATTGATGAGGACATATTCACGATGTATTTCAATGGTACTTATGGGGTACTGGGACCAGCCGCTGTAGAATAGTTTGCCTTGAACCCCCATCACCCATCTAGTGTCCCAGGTAACTGCAATATTTATGTAAAATCATTTGGAGCTGATGTAGAAGAGTCCTGACCCATTGTCAGTATCATGTATTTTGCATGACCAATAGGGGAATCCCCCATATATGCCCTTATAATTGTCCTGGTTGCAGTAAACTTCAGTCTGATAGTATGGAAAGCAGGTATAGGTCCCTGGTCACTAGCAACCGATTTAAGAGCTATGGGGATGGTTAAAGACTGGCTACAGTCTGTGAGAGGGCAGTCTCCTGTACCAATTATATGGCTGGTTGACTTGCTATTCTGGTTAAAAGTTTCCTGGATTTTGAATTTCCATACGTAGGAGGTGCCCTCAATGGGGGTTAGGAGGGTGAATAGTGTGAGTGAGGCGGATGCGAGTGGGCCCCAGAGGGTGACAGGTATATGGGTTTTCATCCTGTTTGTATAGTTTGACCCATGACAGGTGGTGCCATGAGGGGTCGCCCAGAAGCTTTACTGCTGTAGGAGTGGTGAGAATCACTGTGTGGGGGCCAGTCCACCATGGTTGTAATGGTCTGGGCTAGAGCTGTTCAAGAAGTATTTCAGCTCCAGGCTGGAGACTGTGGAGAGGATCAGTAGGATCAGTTTCCCTGGGTTGTGGCAGGAATTGATCGGTGTGTTCCTGCAGTGAATGCCTGATTAAGGAGAGATAAGGTAAGTAAGAGCCCAGGGGAACAGGCTGCATCGGCAGGTGGTGATTGAGTAGGAACAGGTGGCGGTACATGAGCACAAAAGGACTTAAGAAAGTAGGTGCCCATGGAGCAGTGCATAGTTGGGCAAGGGCCAGAGGAAGGAGGTTGACCCAAGACTGTCATAGTTCAATGGCTAATTTGGTTAATTGCGTCTTGATAAGACCGTTAGCTCATTACACCTTACCCAAGGATTGGGGTCCATATGGGATATGTAGTTTCCAGTCTATTCCCAAGGCAGATGAGGCTTGCTGGACCACCTGAGAAATAAAGGTTGGGCCATTATCAGACTGGATGGAGGTAGGTGGTCCAAAGCAGGGAATGGTTTGTTTCAGGAGGATGTTAGCCACCACATCAGCAGTCTCCTGTGTAGTAGGGAAAGTCTCTATCCAGCCTGTTAAGGTGTCAATTATGGTCAGTAGGTATTGGAATTTTTTGTAAGTGGGCATGTGAGTGAAATCGATTTGCCAGTCCTGCCCTGGAAGGTGGCCTCTTAGTGGATGGGTTGGGAAAGTGGGGTGCAACCTCCCTTGAGGGTTTATCACCTGGCAGTGGGACAGGAGGAGCAGACCATCGTTATGAGGTGAGTCAGGGATGGGTGATGGAATAAGGGCTGGATAGAACATGTGAGGGCCCTGGGTCCGATGTGAAGTGATGAACATCCCTAAGAAAGAATATTGGGGACCTGTTTGGTTGGGAGAGCAACCTTGTTATGGAGGAAGATCCAGCCCTCCGGTGTAGTAGAGCCTCCCTGTGCAAGGAGGTTTTCACACTCCCTGGAATAATAGGCAGGTTGGAGGGAAGGGAGAGTAAAGAAAAGAATTGGTGCTGGAGGGTTTAAAGGTGAGTGTTCTCTGGTCAGTTCCCCTGCAACAGCACTGGCCCAGTTATTTCTGTGGGTGACTTTGGATCCATCAGCTTGGTGTCCTTTGCAATGGATGATGGTCACCTGTGATGGGAATTGAAGTGCCTGAAGTAGGCATTAGATAAGTTTAGCATTGATTACAAGTGAGCCCTTGGGCAGGCCATGGTGACTCAGCAGGCAAGAATGCTCACCTGCCATGCCAGAGTGCCCAGGTTCTATTCCCGGTGCCTGCCCATGTAAAAAAATAAAAAAAGTGAACAAGTGAGCCCTTGGTGATAAAGAATCCTCGCTCCATCCAGATGGCCAAGTGCCAGTGTGAAGCCAGAAAAGCATATTTGGAATCTGTGTAAATGTTGGTAGATTTATTCATGGCTAGGTATAAGACTCTAGAGAGAGCTATTAGTTCAGGCTTTTGGGATGTGGTTCCCTCTGGGAGGCATACAGCCTCAAGTATTTCGGTGGACGAAACTATAGTGTATGAAGCCCTGTGCTTTCCCCAGTGATCTATTACTGAGCTGCTGTCAACAAAGAGGGTGAGGTGTGCTTGTGGCAGTGGTGTGTCTGAGAGGCCTTGGTATGGGGAGGTGAGTTCTTCCATGATTTCTATGCAAAAGTGAGTGGGCTGTGGAGAGGGGTTTGATAGGGGACCTTGAGTGAGAAGCGTAGCAGGGTTTAAGCCAGGTGAGATCGAGAGTGTGACATCCGAGTTTTCTAGGAAGAGGAAGTGAAACTCCTTGAGATGGGAAAAATATAGCAGAGAGAGAGATTTATGGGATAAGAGTTCTTGTAAATGGTGGGGCGACAGGACTTGGAGAGGCCTACCCAGACTAAGTTTAAGAGCTTCACAAGTTAGGGTGGTGGCTGAAGCCAGCGCTTGGAGACAGGGAGGCCACCCACAGGCGGTGGGGTCCATTTGTTTAGAGAGGTAAGCCACTGAAGTATATGTTGGTGCCAGAGACTGGGTTAAGACTCCCACCACTATCCCTTGTTTTTCGTCAGTGGAAAGGAAGAAGGGTCTGTCAGGATTTGGAAGAGTGAGTGTGGGTGACTGACGTAAAGCATCATGGAGAAATGAAAAAGCCTTGGCTATAGTAGAGTGGTCATCTAATGGTCCCATGGGCGTTACCTTGGCAGCTTCATAAAGAGGCTTTGCCAGGAGGGAAAAGCCAGGGACCCAGTGTTGGAAGAACCCCACAAAATCTAGGAAGGATAAAATTTGTTCAGCATTTTCTGGAGGTTGGAGTTCTTGGAAGACCTGCTGTCTGTCTACTGTTGGATGTTGGGTAGTGGGAGTGAGGCGGAGCCCCAGGTAGATGATGGTTGAGGAAGGGAGTTGAGCTTTGGCGGGGGAGACCTGGTATCCTTCATTAGGCAAAAAATTTAACATGGTGGCAGTAGCCTCTGTGGAATCTTCCTCAGAGGGGCTGAAAATTAATAGGTCATCCATGTACTGGAGAATGACACTGGAAGGTAGACTGCACCCTGTTAGGTCCCTGGCTAGGCCTTGCCCAAATATATGGGGGCTGTCACGAAACCCCTGAGGTAACACCATCCATGGAAGTTGTTGGGCAGCAGAAGAGTCTGGGTCTTCCCAGGTAAAGGCAAACAAATTGTAGCAGGCAGGGTCTAGAGGAATTGTAAAGAAGGCATCTTTGAGGTCCAGGACAGAATAATGAGTGGTGTGAGAGGGGATGTGTGAGAGAAGAGTATATGTGTTGGGAACCACTGGGTAGATGGGGATGACAGCCTCATTAATTAGTCAGAGGTCCTGGACCAGATGATAAGAACTGTCAGGTTTCCTGACAAGGAAAATAGGGATGCTATATGGCGAGTTAGTGGGTATGAGGAGTCCCTTTCCCTTGAGCCAGTTAATGATGGGTTGGAGTCCCTTCCAAAGGGTAATGGAGATGGGAAACTGGGTGAGATGGGAATGAGAAGGGAACCTTCAGCTGGATTAGAACCAGTGTATGATGGAAGCTATTAGGGTAGTTGAGTTAACCCATACTCTGGGTTCACTAAGTGAGATGGTAGGGGAGATGAGGGTAGGGTGGAACCCTGGGTGGATTTGGAGGCCATACATAAGGGTAAAAGTAGATTTATTTGAGGTTTTTGTATCCAGTGAAGTGAGGCTCCCAGCTTGCTAAGAAGACCCCTCCCCATTAGTGGACTGGGACAAGAAGACATCACTAAGAAAGAATGTGTAATGGGGTAGCCTTCTATTGAACATGTAAGTGGTCCGGTAGTTAAGGGGCATGAAGGACGGCCATCTATGTCCATAATTGTGACCTGGGAAGGAAGGAGTTGACCTGAGTAAGAGGGGAGAATGGAGAAGGTAGACCCCATGTCCACCAAAAAGGATGTGGACTTACCCACTAACTTTATTGTTAACCTGGGCTTCATGAGGGTGATCGGGGTCACTGAGGCCAGGCGTCATCAGTCATCAGTCATCAGTGGCCAAGTCCAGGACTGCCAGCTGTCAGTGCTCAGGGAAAGACACTTTTCCAATATCTCTTTTTTCCACAGAGAGGGTATGGTTCCTTGGGTGGTCAAGGACTGGGGCACTGGTGAGACCAGAGTCCATCGTGGCCACATTTGAAGCATTTTCCTGGCAGTGGATTAGTCGTAGCTGCCCTCTTGTTAGTTGAAGTGGGCCACAGGGCCACAATCAGGGATTGGGTTTGGAGGTTCACCCTTTGGCGGTCCCAGGACTCATTTTCTGCCCTTTCCAACTCATCACGAGTACTAAAAACTTTAAAGGCTGTCATAAATAGGGGCCTGAGGACCGTCCTCAATTTCCCTAAGTTTGCACCTTATGTCCGGAGCTGACTGGGATACAAAATGTGTGGCTAAGACGGTCTTAGCAGCCTCCAAGTCAGGGTCTAGGTGGGTATATTGAGACAGGACTTCTGTGAGCCAGTTTAGAAAAGCAGCAGGATTTTCCTCAAGACCCTGAGTAATCTCCCTCAGCTTATGAAAGTTTACGACTTTATGGGAAGCTTCCGCATGCCAGTTATGAGGCACATATGTGTTTTGGCTCATTTAGTCCATCTGTTTTTCCCCGTTGGAGTGTCAACCTAATAGTCCCACCCTGGCTCTTGATCTGGTACCACCTCAGCCCCTACTGGCATGGTATGGTAGGTTATATACACCTGATTAGCATGAGCCCTGGCTGCACTGAAAATGCAGCCCATCTCTTATGTAGTCAGGGAAGATGAGCAAATTACATGAATGTCATGCCAGGTAAGGTCATAGGCATTAGCCAGATATTGGAATTCCTGAGTATAGGTGATTGGATCATTGGAGAAGGAGCCCAAGGCTTTCCAATCTGAGAGAGATCAGCCAGGGAGAAGGGAGTGTGTACTAGAATTAACTCTTCAGGTCTTGCAACTTCCCTGAGGGGGGCAGAGTAAAGCATTCTTTGAGCAGGTATGGGAGCTTATAGGTGAGGAAGGACCAGGCAGTGGCAGAGGAGCTGGTGAAGGGGGAAGAGGGCAAGGTGGTGGTTGGAGAGCCACTGCAGTGAAAGGAGGAAGGGAGGGGTGAGATGGTGGTTGGAGAGCCGCTGGAGTGGAAGGGGGAAGTGAAGGACAAGATGGTGGATGCAGAACCACTGGAGCAGAAGGGGGAAGAAGGACAAGGTGGCGGCTGGAGAGCCACTGGAGCAGAAAGAGGAAGAGAAGGACAAGGTGGCGGCTGGAAAGCCACTGGAGCCAAAAGAGGAAGTGAAGGATAAGATGGCGGCCAAAGATCTACTGGAGGGGAAGCAGGAAGATAAGGACAAGATGGCGGCCCATGAGCCACT
>PVIY010060576.1:0-11575 GCA_004026745.1 Myrmecophaga tridactyla | reverse complement strand
TTTCATTGATCACTAGCATTTCAAACTAAATCTATTTTAACATTTGTTCCCCCTATTATTTATTTTTATTCCATATGTTCCTCTCATCTGTTGACAAGGTAGATAAAAGGAGCATCAGACACAAGGTTTTCACAATCACACAGTCACATTGTGAAAGCTATATCATTATATAATCATCATCAAGAAACATGGCTACTGGTACACAGCTCTACATTTTCAGGCAGTTCCCTCCAGCCTCTCCATTACATCTTGGATAACAAGGTGATATCTACTTAATGCATAAGAATAACCTCCAGGATAACCTCTCCACTCTGTTTGGAATCTCTCAGCCATTGACACTTTGTCTCATTTCCCTCTTCCCCCTTTTGGTCGAGAAGGTTTTCTCAATCCCTTGATGCTGGGTCTCAGCTCATTCTAGAGTTTTTCTCAATCCCTTGATGCTGAATCTCAGCTCATTCTGGGATTTCTGTCCCACACTGCCAGGAAGATCCACACCCCTGGTAGTCATGTCCCACACAGACAGGGGGAGGGTGGTGAGTCTGCTTGCTGTGTTACCTATTTGATTTTTAACAAATATAGCCATAGCTATATGTATATATTTTTAAAATCATAACAGTGTTAACAGAGGTTATCTTTTCTGATTCAGAAACACAACAATAAAGTGCCCTAAAAAAAAACAACAATAGATCCTGACTTGAGGGTAGTAGTAGGTTGAAATAAAAGTTACTTTACCTTGGTGAGCCAGGGAATGAGGAGCCATAAAGGCTGTTGAGCAGATAGTGGTGATAAAAGTAGTCAAAGAAGATTTTATGCCATGGGTGGTTGAACTGAATGAAGCAGAAAATGAGGTTAGAGAAACCAGTTAGGAAACTATAATGGTAGTACAGACCTAAAATAATAAGGCTTCAACTGGAGTGAACCAAAGGGATTATAAGGAAAAGGACCAATCTGAAAGAAAATTAATGTAAGAAACTACTGGTTGGGTATGTCTGTCCAGCTGGAAGAGGAGAAAGAAGAAAGAGTAACAAGTCACTGATGTTTCTAAGATGTTTATCTACCTTATGAAATTAGAAAATTACTCCTGTGACAGGAATGGGGTAACTGGAGAGGGACCCAGTCTTTTAGAAGGGGAGACTAATTTGTTTTGTGGAATTGAGTTTGAGGGGCTTGCGGTAAGTCCAAAAGGAATTGTTCTAGAATTGGCACTCTTGAGAGGCTTGGGAAGGGGTGATGGTATCTTGGTTTTCTCTCCCTACTGGCAGTCTAAACAGACCCTGGGGAGGGAACTGTGGTAGTGGCCTCACCTGCACCCTAAAAGCAGAGCTCAGGAAGAGGTAGAAGTGGGTAGAGGTCATCATAATAAGAGAATAATTACAACATTTAGAAGTCACTTTACTGAAAAAAAAAATCCTTCAACTGTTTACCAGGTGCCATCATATACAGTGACTTAGCTAACACCATCCCAAATACTTTGTATTATTATTTTACCCCTTTTTATGGACACTGAAGCTAAATTTGAGTAGAATTATTTCTCAAATTCAGATTGTCAGTCCTCATATTCCATTTCTTCACTCTTTGTCCCTTACAGATTAATTTTCCAAGGAGGAAAGGACTAGAGAAAAGCAGCAGCCTGGAGCTCAGGGTACCCACAGTTATGGGGTGAGAAGAAGAAGAATGCCAAAGATGATACCATATCACTCACAGTCACTGCCCTGCCCCCTGGCCCTTAAACGTCCTGACATTCCCCTAAACCAGAGAATGTTGGCTGTTCCATTGAATTCAATGGGAAAAATAAAATCCTAATCTGTCCATAAATAGCTGTGAGATATCTTGCAAGTAAGATTGGCCAGTAAGTGCAGTAGTTTAGTGGTTTATTGAATTCTGGCTTCATTCCTTTGAAAGCAATCGGTAAAAGCATACTGACTTAGATCCATAAGGGAAGGGCTTATATGAATTAGTTAAATGAAAACAATTTTTTTTTTTGGTGAAGTCATTGGGTTTGTTTGCTTTTGGGGTCACCTGGTAACTCCATTTGTGCACACACTCACTGGTGGAGGTTCTAAAACAACCTTCTTTAGTGAGCAGAAAATCCAGTCTCTTGTCATTTCGTTTTTCTGACTGGCAGTCATATTTGTGGGATTAAATTATTTTGCTAACTCATTCTGATAGTATAAACACAAAACGTGGTTATCTCTTGCCAGCTGTTCTGAATCCACTTTAAAGAGTTAGCTCCTTCAGTTGCTAACCTCCTCTAAAGAATAGGCCTCAGAGGAGAGGACTGGCATCTACAGTGCTTGGAGCAGAGTGGGCTGTTAGGAAATGGTGGTTGAATGAGTGAGTGAGTGAGTGAAGGACTGAAGGGATCTTTCTCCCTGAGGCATGTTGAGCTGTGTGGAACTGTCTTTCCATAGTCTCACTCCACAGCTTTGCTGGGCTGTTTTTTTTTTAATCATGGGCAGGCTCTGGGAATCGAACCCAGGTCTCTGGCACGGCAGGTGAGAACTCTGCTGCTGAGCCACCATTGCCTGCCCTGCTGGGCGGTTTTGGGACAAGTCTTATGGCTTGAATTTTTTAGTGGGGAGGAAGGGAATGGAGGCACTGAGAGAAGTTTCTGCTCTATAAGTTAGTGACTCCACAGATAAGAGATGTTTCCAAAGCCAGTGAGCTGGTATCAGGTGGGTCATAGGATCTTCCCTCCTAAAAAAGTGATCAGTCATATGATCTCTTCTCCTAAAAAAAAGTCAGGCTGCTGAGAAAATCTCTGGAGCCAGCAAGGGGGCCCAGGCAGGCAGGAGATTTCATATTGGCAACCTGGATGTCACCCAAAGAGGACAGCTACTTCATCAGTTCTCTGTGGGAGGCTCCCCACCCCCTCCCTCCTCATTGCCTGGATTCTAAATTAGGAGCCTCCCCGGCTCATATCTGGCTCTTGCTAACCCAACCTGGCTCTGCCTCTTGCTGTACACAATTGATTTTTAGCCCTCTACAAGGGTAAAGCAAGCTGGGAGTTTCTGATTCTGGCTCCAGAGGGACTAGGGCCTTTTACTTGGCCCTGCCCTGTGTTTCCTGGCATGCATTTCTGGTAATGTTTCTTATTTTTATTTTTTACGTGCAAGGTCCGGGAATTGAACCCAGGTCTCCCGCATAGAAGGCAAGTATTCTACCACCGAACCACCATTTTGGCAACCTTTTAACCTCTTCCTCCAAGCCCATAATTCTGCCTGGGTAAGGATCAAGGACTGGCTTCTTTAGAAGGACTGTGGTGGCAGAATCATCAGTGCTTTGGAAAGAGCTCTTACAGCACCCTCCATGTCTGCCCGGGGTTGGGGGGAGGGATTAATTGCTCTCTTATAGATGGCCTAACAGTTAAATTGGGGGTGACTGGGAGCACTGTCATTATTTGTATCAAAAAGGGTTTACCATGGGTTTGCTTAAGCATGGGAACTTAAGCTTAAAATAAAACATTTCAAACTAAATGATGTGCAGCCAGCCACAGAATATTAGCATCAGAAAAAACTTTTGAGATTTTCTGAGTAAACTTCCTTGTTTCAGAAATGAGCAGCCCTAGGGAGGTCCAGCAGGGGGCAAAGCCATGCCTGTGCATGCTTCAGGATGCTGCAAACTTGAGGAGTTGCCAGGCAGGTTATAGAAGAGGAATTGAAGCAGAGGGGAGCAGGCACTACTCAGTCCCTCCTGGAAGAGCATTTCCTGGATATTTTTTTTTGATGAGGGAGGAGGAAAATCATTGCTTCCCTGCTCACACCCTTCGGTTTGGGCTACTCCTGCCTCACTAACTTCTACCTTAATCCTTCCAGAGTGAACCCCAAGTGACATGATAATACCTCAGTATTTGAGACTTTTCAAGGCACATTTAAATAACTGAAAACCTGAATGACAGGATGTGGCCAACTGAAAGCAACTTTATTAGATTCAATATGTAGGAAAACTAATAATAGATGAGCAAATGTCAGGAGTGGTAGGGAAACCTGATTTAATCAGTTGATTAGATTGATTAGCAATCAGTAATCCATTCTATAGCAATAGATGCTTGTAAAGTCCATTCATCCATTTTCATATACTTATTAATTACAGAGAATTTTATAACTTGAACTGGGCCTGTTTTTTGTTTTTTTTTTTTACATGGGCAGGCACCAGGAATTGAATCCTGGTCTCCACTGGTTTTGTTTGTTTGTTTTTTTGTGATGAAAAAAAATTTATTGCTTCTAGCCTTCTATATTCTGGAGCAGCTAGAAGGAAAAATCTGAAAGGATCAGATGGTGGCCCATGACAAACTCTGGGAACTGTCCTGTAACTGCTTTTTTTTTTCATTTTTTTAAAATTAATTTTTAAATTTTTTTAAAAAAGTATGACAAGAAAGAAACACAAACATTCTTAACATATGATCATTCCATTCTACATATATCCAGTGGTTTTTGAGGAACTTGCTTTTGAGGAACTTGCATTTAGTGTATAAATAATTTAAAATATAGATAAAGTGGCAAAAGTATGACAGGCTAATGTTTTGGGAACTTAGAGGTCACATCTCGATTTTGGATCTAGGGAATGAAAACATGTTTGTTTAAAGGAACACTAAGCAATCTTATGATCAGAGGTAGTGTTAATACCAAGTAATTACTCCTTTTCATGTTATCAAAGTGCTGAATAAATAGCACAATATATTTCCTTTCACACTTATGCTTCTTTGCTAATTTCTAAAGTAATTTTCCAAAGAGCAGAACCTTTGGTAAATAGGAACAGACTTCGCGCTTCCACCAGACAGCAGCTCCATGGCTAGTGAATGGAGGGTGGAGAACAGACCCACTCGGGGTCACCCTTTCAAGAAGCTTGTCTGTGGAGTGAGGAGACTTAGTGAGGGAAGTTCACGGGGTCTAGGGAGGTTATTTATTTTTTTAAGACCTGACCATGTCCCTAGCTGTGGGGAAAGAGCTAGCAGAAAGGGAGAGAAGTTGAAGATACAAAAGAGAAATAAAAATTATTGAGCCAGGGCCCTGAGTTGTAGAGGATACCATTTTTCAAGCACAAACTAAACAAAGAACAAGGCTACCTACTACTGAGGCTACCACCATCACCACCATCACTACCATTTAGTGCTTTCTTACCTGTGGCCAGCACTCCTGGATAAGCCTTTTACAATCTCATTTGATAGGGGAGAAGGATATAACGGGGCAGAGCGATCTGGTAAGATTTGGGAAAGATGGAGTTTCCTTTTTTTTTTTTTAACATGGGCAGGCACCGGAAATCGAACCCGGGTCCTCAGGCATGGCAGGCAAGCATTCTTACCTGCTGAGCCACCGTGGCCCGCCCTGGAGTTTCCTTTTGATGGGCTTTGTTTTCTCTAGACAGAATTGAGATCACCCCCTGGGAGCAGGTAGGAGAGTGGGGAAGAGTCATAGGGTTGTTTTTTTTTTAATTTTCATTAATAAAAACAATCAACATACTATATGAACATTCTTTTTTTTTCATCACATAGTTGTATATTCATCATCATGATCATCTCTTAGAACATTTGCAAGTGATAGGGTTTTAAAAAGCTGCCATGGCAGTGGCAGAGAGCAGTCTGAGGAACTACTCAGCTATTATTGGAGACAGTGCGTTTGTGGAGAAACAGTAAAGGGTCCTCATGGCTTCATGATTGCTTTAGCAGCACTTGGAAACTTGGAGGTTGAAGAAGGGGGGAAAATTGTATTCAAGTAGGAGATGTATTTTGGAACAAATGGAACAAAGGTATAGGTCAAGGGGTCTAGGATATAGGTGATTGGTTTCATCTAGGTTGGCTAGAGAAAGGAATGCTAGGTGACACAAGGATAAGGAGGGGATGTTGAGGGGAAATCACAATGAAGGTGAAGAACAGAAGCTGTGGAAGACTAGGGGTGGTAGAAATATAGGAGCATAATAGGTCATGACCAGGCGAAGGGTTTGACTTTGCGGACTGAGACTGGGGTGGAAAAGCAGACATTGATGACCAGGTCAGTAGATGACAACCCTGAGAAGTATAGTTGTTTGTTGTGAGATTTAGCAAAGGTAGTTCTTTTTTTATGTTTGTAGGAATAATGGCTTTGGAAAATCATTGAGAGAGTGTCTGTTTTTCCTCCTGGTACCTCTGGGTACTGACAGATGATTTTATGGTAGACCCTTCTTTACCCAGAAAGCGGATTCCTAAGGGGGTGTCAGGTTTCAGCTGGAGAGAAGGAGACCATGGCTGTCTTTCCTGCTTGCTTCCTGCCTTGCCTGCCTAAAAAACATGGAGTTTTAATAGTAGGGCAGTTCTGGACAAGTAGGACTGGGCCTTTAGGCAGAACTTTCAGAAACCGGTTCAAATACTCTTGGGGAAAAAACCTGCACATTCATGCAGGCAAAATTCCATTTAGTTGCTTGAGGTTTTGGACTGGTCAGCATCAGATTGAGCCAGTGCTAATCTTCTGTGAGAGGCTGATTGGAAACTTTCCTAAGTTTCTTGCTTAAAACTTGAGGAGTCAATGTAGACGTAAGCTTTTCTATTTTTGTGAGGTCTGAAATTTATTTTTCCTGGGGTGTATTCATTTGTTCCCCCACAATGACAACATACAGTGCCCCCAAGTCCACATAGTTTGAAAGAGTCTGGTAATAACTCAGATCATTGTTCATAAAGATGTTTTTTGTTTTCAGTGGTTCAAGATTCCTTTTCATTGTTAATTGCTAGTACATGACTCCAAACATTTAAGAAAGAAACCACTGCGTAGCTGGGGGAGAAAAAAGACAACAGATAAAAACCTTCATAATTCTTTATGCTGCTTCTTAATTTGATCCATTTATACCACCACCCCGGCTATAAAACCAGATATGCACACTCAGAAAATGATTGCTTAATTAGCCACTTCACCACAGGAACCCAGCAAGGTTGTATGGCCCCCAGCAGAAGAGGCTGTGTGGCTCAGGGCTTGGGCTACACTGTTCCCATTTCAGTCCTTTTTAAATAGTTTGTAATTGGTTTTGCCACATAAACATGAGAAACTTCTATCTGGCAAAAGTCATGATAAAGTTAGAAAGAAAAATAATGGGCTGGGAGAAAATTTTGCAATATATGTAATGGACAATGGATTTATATCTATAACCTATAAAAGGGTCTACAAATCAATAAGATAAAGACAATAAACCTAACAGAAAATGGGCAAAGAATACAAATAGGCAACTCACAGGAGGAAGTAGATGTAGGCATTTCATCTACAGAAATGCTGACCCTTGAGCTCAGAGTTCTCTAGACAAGGCTGCTCAATGCAGTGGTAAATCTCCATCAGGCCATCGGGAGGAGTACTATGAAATACTGTGTGGCCGTTACAGTATCGAAGCAAGCATCTGTCAGTGAAAACAAGCAAGTCTGGAACAAGATGAATAGAATATTACCATTTCTTAAAAAGTTCATATTTATTGGATTTGGAATGTATGTGTCCTGTTTTTAATGTTATTTGTGGGTGCCTTTAAGTTAGAAAATATTTAAGGCTATATTTTTCTAATGATCACATTAATGAATGAAACATCAACTTCTGACTTCCTTTTATGTAAGATAAAAGATTTATTCGCTCTTTATTCCCTTCTTTCTCTCTTTATTAGCTGGTATTATAAATCTTGGCTTCTTAGGACATCTGTCACTCCCTCTCCCTTCCCAGGAAAAGGATTTCTAAGGGACCTTACTGAGCCATGGTGCCTCTGGTTGTACTTTTGGGTGGATGAATGAAGGGATTCAAAGCTCAGAATTCTTCTTTCCTAGGTATGCTCCTTTTTGGTATTCCCAGCTGGCAGAGCCTTTCTGCCCCTGGCCTCTGATACAGTCAGCCTCCTCCTGCTTGGGAGGCTTTGCTTGCTCCTTCTGCTTAGAAAGCCCAAAGGGAATTTGAGGGGATCAGGGGCAAGGCTGAAAACTGACCCAGGACTGGGAAGAAACTGCTCCTTACGTCTGTCCTTGCCTGTTGTTATAGTCCTCTCAGCTGGTGGAGGCCTAAGATTTCCACCAACCCAGGCGAGAGAGATCCTTGAAGCTCACACCTAGTTTTGCTATTTCACAGGGTTTGAGGCTTGAGCTCAAAACCTGAAAATAGCAGGAATCCCATCACAAAATGAGACAGGTGTGTGAACCCCTTTATCGCTTCTGGCAACCTCAAATCAAGCCAAACAATGCCTTTTGAAGAGAAGCATTGCTTTCCTTAATCACATTCTCAGTGTCAATAGACCCCAATATGTGTGTATGGCAATTGTTTCAAATGTCTTACACAATTTTTTTTTCCCTGAGCTGGAGTGTTTACATTGAGTGGTGTAATAGAGACTTACTTAAAATCAGCATTAACCGTGGCCAGTTCTTCTAAAGAGAGGTGGCATAATTTGTATCTGTGGAGGACAAATCTGCCCTTTCTCTTCACCTACAGAATGGCAAAGTAAGAGAGTGAAAACTTCTTTCTGCTTCTTGGTGCCGGTCAAAGGTGGAGCCTGGAGTGGATGGTTCCTGGTGGGGCTGACTCCAATGACGAAAGAGGCGGTCTTGAGCTAGAGAGGGGAGTGGGAGTTCAGTTGCTCTGAATAATATAATAGGGGAATTAAGTTTTCTGAGGTAAAGGGAGACACCCCCCCCAACCCCTCTGACCCCCACACACATACCCAAATTTAGAAGTATCTGGAGAGGGTGAAGGGGCCAAGTAGCATGGTAATATAAAACCGCTCTCTTCAGACCTCCAGGAAAGTCAAATGTTTTGAGAGAGTTTGTGTATGCATATTTTTCTTTTTGGTAAAGCATGGAAAAAGGGAGTTGCATTGAAAAGAGGAAGAAGTAAAGTTTTCATTATTTATAGATGATAATGACACTTTACTTGGAAAATTCTGAGAAATCAGTGATAAAGCTTCTTGAGCTAATAAATTTAACAAAGTGGTGGAATACAAGATTAATATGCAAAAATCAGTAATGTTTCTATATACTAGTAATGATATATTTATCATTAATAATTTCCTTAATTGGATTAAGGAAAAATTAATTAAGGAAAAATTCCTTTCAAAATAGCAACTAAAAGAATCACATATCTAGGAATAAACTTAACCAGGCATGTAAAACAACACAGAAAACTACAAAACACTGCTGAAAGAAAAAAAGTTCTAAATAGGTGAAAAGATGTTCTGTGTTCATGGATAGGAAGATTAAATGTTTCCAAGATGTCACTTCTACCCAAACTGTTCTACAGATTCAGTGCAATACCAATCAAAATTGCAAATACCTACCTTGAAGACTTGGAAAAGCTACTTATCAAGTTTATTTAGAAGGGAAAGAGAGATTGAATAGCCAAAAATATCCTAAAAAAAGAACAAAGTGGGAGGACTAACACTTCCTCATTTCAAAGCTTATTATAAAGCCACAGTGGTCAAAATGGCATGGTAATGGCATAAAGATAGGCATATTGATCATTGGAATAGGATTGAGAGTGTGGAAACAGACCACCAAATCTATGGTCAATTATTATTCGACAAGGCCCCCAAATCCACTGAACTGGGACAGAGTAGTTGTACCGGTTTGAATCTCTTGTGTACCCTGGAAAAGCCATGTCCTTTAATCCTCATTCAACTTTGCTGGGTCAGAACTTTTTGATTGTTTCCATGGAGATGTGACCCACCCAATTGTGGATGGTAACTTTTGATTAGCTGGTTTCCATGGAGATGTATCTCCACCCACTCAAGGTGGGTTGCTTACTGGAGCCCTTTAAGAGGGAGCCATTTGTCCAGTAGCCATGTTTCTTGAAGATGATTGTATAATGATACAGCTTTCACAATGTGACAGTGTGATTGTGAAAACCTTGTGTCTGATGCTTTTTTAAATCTATTTTATGGACAGAAGAGTAAAACATATGGATTAAAAATAAATAATGGGGGAACAAATGTTAAAATAAATTTAGTAGATTGAAATGTTAGTGATCAATGAAAGGGAGGGGTAAGGTGTATGATGTGTATGAATTTTTTTCTGTTTTCTTTTTATTTCTTTTCCTGAATTGATGCAAATGTTCTAAGAAATGATCATGATGATGAATACACAACGTGATGAAAAAAAGAATTTTCAGGGCTGGCCACGGTGGCTCAGCAGGTAAGAATGCTTGCCTGCCATGCCCGAGGACCGGGGTTCGATTCCTGGTGCCTGCCCATGTTAAAAAAAAAAAAGAATTTTCATATTGTATGTTGATTGGTTTTATTAATAAAAATTAAAATAAAAAAGAGGGAGCCATTTTGGAAAAAGCTTTAGAGCCCACGCAACCGGAGGCTTTGGAGATGAAGAAGGAAAACGCCTCCGAGGGAGCTTCATGAAGCAAGAAGACTGGAGCGTCATGTTCACCATGTGCCCTTCCAGTTGAGAGAGAACCTGAAAGTCATCAGTCTTCCTGAAACAAGGTATCTTTCCCTGGATGCCTTCGATTGGACATTTCTATAGACTTGCTTTAATTTGGACATTTTCACAACCTTAGAATGTGTAAACTTGCAACTTAAAATTCCCCCTTTTAAAAGCCGTTTCTGGTATATTGCATTCCAGCAGCTTGCAAACTACAACAGTAGTCTTTTCAATAAATGGTCCTGGGAGGACTGGAAACCAATAGCCAAAAGAATGAAAGAAGACCCCTACCTTTATACTTTATACAGAAATTAACTGAAAGTGGACCAAAGACTTATTTAAGAACCAGTACTATAAAACTCTTAGAAGAAAATGTAGGGAAATATCTTTAAGACCTAGTAATAGGAGGTAGAGTCTTGAACTTTACTCCCAAAGCACAAGCAATGAAAGAAAAAATAGATAAATGGGAACACCTCAAAATCAAGTGCTTCTGTGCTTCAAAGGAGCTTGTTAAAAAGGTAGAGGCAGACAGCTCAATGGGAGAAAATATTTGGAAACCACATTACAGATAAGGGTTTGATATCCAGTATATATAAAGAAATCATACAACTCAACAACAAAACAACAAACAACCCAATTATATATTGGACAAAAGATATGAATATACATTTTTCTGAAGAGCAAGTAAAATTACAGGAAGAGATGTTCATCTTCATTAGCTGTAAGGGAAATGTAAATCAAAACTATAATGAGATATCACCTCACACCTATAAGAATGGCTGCTGTATTTGCACACCAATGTTTATAGCAGCATTATTTACAATTGCAAGGAGATGGAAACAGCCAAAATGTCCATCAACAGATGAGTGGCTAAACAAACTGTGGTATATACATACGATGGAATATTATGCAGCTTTAAGACAGAATAAACTCATGAAGTATGTAACAACATGGATGAACCTCGAGAACATTATCCTGAGTGAGACCAGCCAAAAACTAAAGGACAAATACTGTATAGTCTCGCTGATATGAACTGACATTAGTGAATAAACTTGGAATATGTTGTTGGTAACAGAGATCATCAGGAGATAGAAATAGGGTAAGATATTGGCTAATTGGAGCTGAAGGGATGCAGACTGTGCAACAGGACTGGATACAAAAACTCAGAAATGGACAGCACAATACTACCTAACTGTAATGTAATTATGTTAAAATACTGAATGA
>PVIY010060575.1:0-11580 GCA_004026745.1 Myrmecophaga tridactyla | reverse complement strand
TTCATCATCATTTCTTGGAACATTTGCATCTATTCAGAAAAAGAAAGAAAAAGAAAACAGTAAAAAATTCATACATACCATACCCCCACCCCTCCCCCTCACTGATCATCAGCATTTCAATCTAAATTTATTTTAACATTTTTCCCCCTATTATTCGTCTTTATTCCACATGTTTTACTCATCTGTTGATAAGGTAGATAAAAGGAGCATCAGACACAAGGTTTTCACAATCACACAGTCACATTGTGAAAGCTATATCACTATACAATCATCTTCAAGAAACATGACTACTGGAACACAGCTCCACATTTTCAAGCAATTCCCTCCAGCCTTTATACTACATTTTGACTAACAAGGTGATATCTATTTAATGTGTAAGAATAACCTCCAGGATAACCTCTCGACTCTGGCATCTCTCAGCCATTGACACTTTATTTTGTCTCATTTCACTCTTCCCTCTTTGGGCAAGAAGGTTTTCTCAATCCCCTGATGCTGAGTCTCAGTTCATTCCAGGATTTCTGTCCCATGTTGCCAGGAAGGTCCACATCCTTAGGAGTCATGCCCCACATAGACAGGGGGAGGGTGGTGAGTTTGCTTGTTGTATTGGCTGGAGAGAGAGGCCAAATTTGAGCAACGAAAGAGGTTCTCTTGGAGGTGGCTCTTAGGCCTAATTTTAAGTAGACTTGACCTATCCTCTGTGGGGTTGTTTCATATGAACAAATCCCAAGATTGGGGGCTCAGCCTATAGCTTTGGTTGTCTGCACTGCTTGTGAGAATATCAAGAATTCAACTTGGGGAAGCTGAATTTTCCTCCTTTCTCACCATTCCCTGAAGGGGACTTTGCAAATACTTTTCTACTCATTGATCAAATCTCTCTGGGATTTACTGCGGCATCATTCTGGACAAACCAACAAAATCTCATGTCCTACTCAAGGTTCCATGTACTTATGGTGTTCAATTAAGTTGTCTACATAAGTTATATTAGGAAATGCACTAGTCAAAATATAAATTTTGTACCAATAAACATTTTTTGCTTTAGTCTCACACATAAGTTAAAATTTTAAAATATTAATTACCATCTATTTTCAGCACCCTGCAGTAATGACATTCCTGTATACTAGAACACCTTTTAACAAATAACTTTGTTTGTTGTCTTATCTTATTTGAATGTTCAGACTTATATAAGAAAACTTTTGTGTTCTGTTGAAGAAGATTTTCACTATCCCAAATATATAGAAATATTCTCTCATATTTTCTTCAACACATTAATGCATTTGTTATATTTTATTTAAGAATTGTTGTGGAAACACATATGTAAAACATTAAAGCTCCCATTTCAATCATTCTTAAGTGTACAATTCAGCGGCATTAATTACATTCAGACTGCTGTGCTACCATCACCACCATCCATTACCAAACCTTCGTCACTCCAAGCGTAAACTCTGTACCTATTAAGCAATAAAAGGTACAGCCCTGTGAAAGCATTAACCTACTTTCTGTCTTCATGAATTTGCTTTATTTTAGCTATTTCATATAAGTGTAGTCATACAGCATTTCTCCTTTTATGTCTGGGTTATTTATTTCACTAAGCATAATGTTTTCAAGGTTCATCCATGTTGTAGTATGTATCTGAACTTCATATCTTTTTATGGCAGAATAATATTCCATTATATTGTATGTACACAATTTGCTTATTCATTCATCTATTGATGCACACTTGGGTTGTTTCTACCTTTTGGCTGTTGTAAATAACGTGGCTCTGAACGTCGGTGTACAAGTATCTGAGTCCCTATTTTCGATTCTTTTGGATATATACCTAGGCGTGGAATTGCAAGGCCATGTGGTAATTCTAACAGCAAATATTATTTCCATTTAAATATTAATTGATCTAGAATTTATCCCTTAAAAAATCTGTGTAGTATAAGCATATAACTTTTATTTTTCTACATTAAAAACCTATGACTTAACATAAGTTATCAAATACCTGCCATTTTTCATTGATTTAAAATGCCATGTATTAAGTTCCCATATTACAAGGATCCAATTCTTGACCATATTCCATTCTATGATATATATGGGTGTGTGTATCCATTTAAAAATTTATATATTTTTCTATCCTGCAATATTCTTTTATTTTCATAACTAGTTATATAATGTTTATTTTATTTTTCTAGTTATATAATGTTTCAATATCATTTAGTAAATATTCTTGAATCTTTTTATGTTTAGAGAATTGTCTTATTGAATTTTGTAAATGTAATGTCTCATAAGGGCCTATTATCAACTAGTCAAGCTTCATTGAAACCATGTTGGGAATTTGGTTAATACTTGGGTTATACAGATGAATGGAGAATTTGAAATGTTGTTGAACTATCCCTGAATATGCTATGTCTCTTCATTAATTTGGGTCTTCTTTAATATCTTCCAGTAAGGTTCTATAGTTTTCTTCATTTCTGACTTGGGTATTTCTCGGTTGGTTCATTCCAGGATACTTAATGTTAGTTGTTATTGGAGGGAGTTTTTTCATTTATACTTTCTAATTGGCTATATCTGGTGTATAGAAAAGTTCTATGATTTTGCAGACTAAAGCTCATAACTTTGATCAAATCTTACAAATTTTCATAGTTTGCCATAGTTATTTTCTTGGATTTTCTAAGCAGGCAATCATCCTGAAATAATGACCAATTTAACTCTTACTTTCTTACATGAATGCCTTTTTCATCTAATTGCATTGTTTAGGTCCTCTACTACATCTCTGAAAAAGCGGAGCAATAACAAGTGTCTTTGTCATGATCCACATCTCAGTAATAATGTAACCAATTGTAGATTTTTAGAGATATATTTAAGTTTAGGAAATTCCTTTCTATTCCTAGGTGGCTAATTTTTAAAAATTAATCATACTTCATATTCAAATTAAGCATTTGAATAGTATCAAAATGTTTTTTCCCAGTATTTAATAATTTTCTTCAATTCTTTTACTGCTCTAATCTAAAAATGTAGTGAAATGTCCTTGTGCAGACCACTCTATGCTGTCATGATGTATTCTTTTAACATAGTGCTTTAATTAATTAAATTTATTTTATTTGGTATTATTGAGCTGATGTTTTCCCAATGGTTTAAAAATTTCTACCAAACAGAACTTTAAAAAAAATGAAGCATAATTTAAATGCACTGAGCTCAGTTTTGATGACTGCACACACCCAAGTGAGCCACACCCCATGAAGAAATAGAACGTGTTGTCACCTTCGAAAGTCCCCTCATGTTGCTTTTCAGTCAATCCCCTCCACCTCCAGAAGCAATCCCTGTTCTTTTCCATCACCATAGATTAGTTTTGCTTACTCTAGATCTTCTCATAAATACAGTCATAAATTTACTCTTTTATGTCTGGCTTCTTGTACTCAGCACAGTGTTTTTGAGCTTTATCCATGTTCTATGTGTAACAAAATGTTCCTTTTTCTTGCCAAGTAGCATTCTGTTGCATGAATATACCATACCTTGTCCATTCTCCTGTTGGTGGACACTAGGCCTATTTCCAGTTTGGGGGATTATGAATAAAGCTAGAGTGAACATTCTTGAATAACACTTTTTGTGGATATGTTTTGCTTTCTCTTGGGAAATACTTGGGAATAGAATCCCTGGGTCACATGGTAGCTATGTATTTATGTTGTTAAGATACTGGAAAATAGTCTCATAAAGGAGTAATAACATTTTACATTTATACCAGCAATGTATGAGATTCCTAATTACTTCATATCCTTGCCAATATTTGATATTCTCTCTTCTTTAAAAATTTTAGCCATTTGCTGGTCGGTGTCTAATGGCATCTTATTATTTTAATTTGCATTTCCCTGATGACTAATGTTCTTGAGCACTTTTTAAAAATTGCCTGACACAATTTGCCTTTGAGCACTTTTTCCCATGCTTATTGCTCTTTGCATATCTTTTGTGTATGTGTGTGAAGTATGTGTTCAAGACTTATGCCCATTTTTAGTGGAATTATATTGGTTTCTGTATATACTCTGTATGCTAATCTTTTGACAGCTTTAAGAGTTGCAAATGTTTTCTCCTAGTCTGTGGCTCGTGTATTCATTTTCCTTAACTGCATCTTTGGATAAGTAGATTTTAATGTTAATGAAGTTCAAGTCATCAATTTTTATTCTTATGGTTAGTGGTTTCTGTGTGCACTCAAAGAAATGCTTTGTCTTTCCTATGCTTGTCAAGAAACTCTCCTATGTTATTTTCTATGCTTTATAGTTTTAGCTTTTAGCTTTAAGTCTGTGACCCATCTCAATTTAATTTTTGTCTGTGGTGGGAAGTAGATGCTAACTCTTTTTTTTTTTTCCATACAGATACCTGGTTATCCTGCACCATTTGTTAAAGAGATTTTCTTTTTTTTCCCACCAAATTGCTTTGTTGCCCTTGTTGTAAAGAATTGACCATATATATATTGGTCTATTCATGGACTGTCTATTCTTGCAGTGTCCAATATTGTAGCCTCTAGCTACATGTGACTATTTAGATTTACTAAAATTAAATAAAAATAAAATCCAGTCCCTCAGTCACTCTACTTACATTTCATGTGTCCAGTAGCTATATCTGACTAGTTCCTACTGTTTTACACAGTATAGATTATAGAGCATTTTCTTATTTTCAGAAAGTTGTTAAGGTGCTTCTCTAGATATTCTATTGATTTGTCTGTCTTTTGACCAACACCACACTATCTTGATCATGGTAACTCTATACTAAGTCTTGAAGTCTAGTAGATTAAATTCTCCAAATTGTTCTTTTCAAGACTGTTAAGATTTTTCTTCGTTCTTTGAATTTCCATGTAAATTTTCGAATCAGCTTTTCAATGTCCATGAAAATTCTGCTTGGATTTTTATGGAGATTAAATTGAATTGGATCAATTTGAAGGCTTTTAAAATTGATCTTGACCTACAGTTCTCTTATGTCTGTTTTCTCCAGTTTTGCTATTATAGGTATAATGGCTTTATAAAGTGAGTTAAGTAGTTTCTAATCTATTTTTATACTCTGTATAAAAGAAATTCATTTTCTTATTGAACAAATATCCAGTGAGCATCTATTTGGAGGAAACTGAACAATTGATCCATTTTTTCTAACGCTAAAATATTTTCTTCCTCAAGAAATGAGGCAGTCCTGACTGCCTGGTGAGAGTCACATGGTTTGTCTTTCAGAAGCTTGGGAGGAGGCAATGCTGTTGCGATGTCAAGAGTTGTATTAAATGCCACTGGACACGACATTTTTGCCTCGTGCTAGCCTTCATTCCAGGCTTGTCGAGGGCTGTTAGGCCATGGCTGGATTGTGTTGTGGAAGCATTTTAACAGGTAGAAGCTCACATAAGCTGGCATGTGCCTGTTTCGACATAAAGGACGACCACAAACGATGTGTGTGTGGTTGGTGTGCAGTTCTAACAGGCATGGTTGTTACAAAAGCCAGTCCTTTATTGACAGATCTATGAGTCTACACAATGCTGTTTTTGAAAAACTATTTTTCAAGGAGTTGATCATCGTACCAGCTGGTAGCCTTCTGCGTTTATGGCTTACACCCAACGAGAACATAAGCACAATATCAGAACTCCAAAACTCTTATGCTGTTTTGCAATAAGGAGCACACGTGATGCCACACCAAAGAGAGTTTATTGACATTCCTTGATGATGGTGTGATGGAAGAGAAAGCGTGGCCTGAGTATCACGTGACATTTCTCTTGTCAATGTAAGCAAAATAGCCCAATAATATGGACTTCTGCTACTGAGTAGAACAAAGACTTTTAACAAAATTATTGTAGACATTTCTTTAGATAAACTGGAAGCTGCAGGAAGTAGGCTAATGGAACAATATTTACTCTATATACTACCTCTAGGCACCTTTTTATCTACTAGAACAAAGGGACTACAATGTCACTAACAGGAAAAGAACACTTTCTCTTTTGGACCTTATAATGGTTGGAAATCCAACCCAGAATTTTATAATATAGTATTGCAGTAATTTTAATAATGAACACTGAAGCACATAATAATAATAATAATAATAATAATAATAATAATAATAATAAATAAAGCACCACATTTGTTATGTAAAGTTCTAACTACGTTCATTTGAAAGTGTTTCATCTTGACTGGGAAAATATTTGTGGCAATTGAAAAATTCTCTGAACCAGATTTTGGGCACATGGTTTGACACATGGACTGACAATGTGACAGATGTAATCTTAGAAATGTCCTGGAAATCCAGATCATTGGCATGACACATATGCACCTACTGTTACAGGATGCATGGTCATGTATTAAAAGAAAAAAGGATTTAAATCTTGCATATTTAAAGACTGCCAAAGATATCACCTATCTCCCTTTTTAAATTTTCTCACCACCCTCCCTTTTTCAATTTTGTGCTACAATAGCTATGATTATAAAAAGTTCTCATAATTGTCAACCTACAGATGCAGAAGCTACAAAGAATTTATTAGATTTAGAATACTTCCCTGGCTCTGCAGTGTCAATATCTATTGATAGGATCATCTTCATATTATGTAATACAATGTTTATTATGGCCACAAAGTTATTATTGATCATACTTTATGGCATTTTGAAAGCAGTTTTCAAAATTGTCACTCATAAATTTGCTCTGATCTATTGTTCTTGTTTATCTACCAGTTAAGGGTATTCTATGCTTATCAAAGCCAGATGTAAAAGGTCATGTTTTAGGGGGGGTTTGGCCTAGAGGTGATTAATTTTGCAATTTGCCTCCATGGAGAAAACTCATGCTTTACATTGAAAACAAAAAATTACAGGTAGTAACAAACTGTTCTGCCTTACCAATAAATTATATGATTTGGTGTGTTTACCCCTTGCACCTGGGGAAATTAATGAAATAATTTTGCTCAATAGCTATTTTACTATATATATATATGTGTGTGTGTGAAGCATTATACATAATTTAAAAATCAACCTCATGAAAGAGTGAGTATAAGCCAAAGAAACACCATTATGGGCATGGAGAGATAAAAAGGATCTTTCTATAACATATTTCTTTGCTTCTCTTCCTTTTCCTTCCTTAAAGGTTCTGTGCAGGCTTGTAATGGAATACTGGGGCCCCATTAAGCAAGCTTAGTGTTCTTTCAGCTGATAATGATGCCAGTATTTCCTTATGGAATTTTGCATTTTTATGAAGTACTGATCCTTCCTGTTACGCTTTGTAGGATATATCTAGAACCATGGCATTGGTGTGGAATAAGGAAAATTAGGTGGAAAACCATTTATGCCCCAGTTATCTCTAGATATTCCTAAGCTACCTTGTTCCTTCTGTATATGGGTAGAATAGGGCTCATTAATTTGAAATTTGTGCAAAATGTAATTCTCCCTGAGAGCAGGTTCCATCTCTTGAACAACTCTCTGTCTTGCCAGTGCCATATAAATAATATAAATGCTAAAAATAAATATTGAACTCTTGAATTGGTGAGTATTATGTCTGTATGTAAGATGCTCTTTCTGTTATACATGCAATTCAAAGCGTGAGAATAAGAATGTGATAGAATTATTTGCACAATCCTTGTGTTCTGATTTAATAAATAAATAATAGCTCCAACAGAATCCATTCAGATGTTGAACTGTGTACTGAATTTTACAGCTCCCTCAAACTCTATATCATATAATGTACACATTCCATTCCATTTTTGGAATTTTAAATATTCTTTTTAGACAATAACAGAAGGCTAAATTTCCTGTAAAATGTAACCCTGACTGACACAGATACATAGCAGCAAGGGGTGCTGGGCATTGTAAGTAATTCTACCAGAAGAACACTTTAGCTTGGGGTGTAGAGAACACAAATAATACACTGTTCACATACAAACTAGTGTAATGAGTGCCAGGCATGGTTTTATATGAACGTAATTTCATCTTATTTTTATTACATTTCCCCTTTGTTTTTGTCTATTGAAAGCCACAAGGCAGCATGTAAGTCGTGGGGCTCCCGTAGCTCTTCTTTTCCCAGTTAAGAAAAACACTTTCATTTATGACATTTCAGACAACATAGAGAAAAAGGTTAGAAAAATACCAAATGACCATTATGGTTGAGTTTATTTCAAAGGTAATCGAGAGGTTAGGCTGTCTTTGGAGCCTGCATCTGTTTTTATGAAAACACTACATTTTCTGAGATATCCTTTTACCAATGCTAAAAGAAACTGGGTATTTATTGTGACAAAAATCAACGTGCCTTTGGAGTATTAGATTTCTGCTCCAGGAGGACTGCTATAGGGGAAGGAGAAGAACTATATTGCCCTTGATCCCTTGCAAGCACCATCGTTCTCTGCAGCTTCTTGTTTAGTGTGGTTCCTGTGGACAATCAGATATCAAGAAATTTGAACATCATGTTCTAAAAAGAAGTATGTGCAAAAAAAAAAAAACAAACCAATATCAAAGTTTAAAGAAAAAAGTATGTCTTCCAAGCAAGTCATATCTGACTTTAACAAAAGTCATGATATTACCTAAACATTTTTTCTCCTTGTGGAGGAGAACTGTAGCTACATTTAAAAAAAAAAAGCAACAAAACAAAACAGTAAAGAACTCAGGTATTCAAGCCAACGTGATGTGTCCTTCTTCCCTTTCTCCTGTTTTCTTCATTGCCTTCTATACAATACAACGGGGGTAGAAGCCTTGTCCTTTATGCTACATAATGAGATTTCCTTCTTGGACACATACACAAGTTGTGCTTCTTGTGTGGTGAGCATTTATTAGATGTGCTCCCCCTCTTAGATTCCTCTGAACTCAAGTTCAGCCCACAATCCCCACAACCACTGGGATGCACAGCATTGCATCAGCATTTCTTGCTCTTGTTATTTGTTGGAAAGTGTCATATTTGCACCATGTGTCTAGGCTAGTTCCAGATGATGGGACTGATGTCATATATGAATCATTAGTTGAATGTATAAAAATTTCAGTTTTGCCACTGTTGTCCTTAGGATGGATAATATGCACAGGGAAAAGGAGAGTGGAGGAAAAGAAAGAGTTGGTCAGTATCTAGTTCTAGAGTCGCTTGTTAGAAATGATAAAAAAAAAAAAGGTGGCTCTGCTCAGAAGGCATTGGCATATAAAAGCTTGGACTGCTTAATGCTCAAAATTTCCCTTAAATGATATAAATGGAAGTAAACATTAATTACCATTTGGTCAAGTGTAGCATAATTTGCATTCATATTTCATTGTTAGTAATGGAGGTATGTGGTGATATACACAGACCTTGAGACAGCTGTTTTTTTAATATTGCATACAGGCTAGCAGTTCATTGAAAACAGGATATATGCCTGAAGGTTAGATCTCAGAAGAAGGCAGTTCTTCATGCACAGCTTTGTCAATCCTTATTTGGTTTGAAAATAAAAATCATGGAATACCAAAATCAAAGGAGGTGATTAAGGGAAAGGGTAAGGAGAATCATCCCAGAAAGGGTGACATCACTGGCCAGGAAAACGTTAGACGAGTTGACACTTCCTCACTCAAGCCCAAAGGTGCTGGTTTCTTCAACTGCTGTTAACAGCTTTTCATACAACATAGAGTACGATGGATAGGGTGGAAGATCCAGTCGGTTGAAGCACGTATGTGCCCTAAATAGAGGAAAAAAGGTTGGTAAGGGTGTTTATTTTAAAGATACTACTGTTTTGGATGTATTTGTGACTCAATCTCAAGCTGATTCAAAATTGAGCAGAACAACAACCATTCAGGACCACCATAAAACACTACAAACAAAGAACCGCAGTCTTCAAGACATGGTTAGACTAGTGGCAGGGAGGGAAACAAGTAAAAATGGGTGCTTTGCATTTGTAGAGCAAACGCCTTTAGAAGTACATTCTGTGGTATCAGCTATATTTTACAAAAATATGAGCTTGAAAATGGTTGGAGAAGGTGCTTCCTTGCCCAGAAGGACCTTTGTGGTCCCTGAAGAACTACCCCCAGCCCTCTCTGACTCTCCCTTCAGTCTCAAGGATGGGCTCAGGACACAGGACAGTAGAATATCTGCCCGTAGGCTCTAAGGACTTAACTGGAGTGAAATACAAAAATAGACAGAGGTTAGCAGTTATTAGTTTATTACCTAAGACTCAAACAGGCCCATGTTGACTTGAAAAGAAAATAATTGAAATATTTTACCAAAATGTGAGTCATTGCTTGAGTGAAAGTGGAAAGGAAGTCAGTAAATTGAGGAAAAAGACAACTGCAGTGGCAGTGGTCCTTCTCTATCTTTAGAAAGATCGACTCTAAGACATATATTGGGCTAAGGATAACCAAGTTCAATGGGGCAGAAAAATCCCAGGTGTGCTGTTGGAACTAGGGAAATCAACCAAGAATGAGAGATAAATAGATTTCATCTTCTTGGTTTTCTTTCTCTGTTCATTTTAATGGGCACTCATGATTGGAAATATTACAGGAAAAATATCCCATATTGACAAAATAGAACCAAATTAATTCTGTAAAAGATAATTTTTGGGAATAAATAGAACTCATTAGCAAATGTTACCTCTTCTTTAACTGGACACCCACAGTATCTTCAATAGTTGCTTTATGACACTCACATACACATACACAGCCTTGGTTAACCCCTTTAAATAAATTCTAGTTCATGATTCCATTCAGCATTCCTAAATGTGAGCCACCCTCCAGGTGTGGTCCTTACACCACAGAGCAACTGATTACATCATTTCCTGGGGACTGCAAGGCGGTGGGTGGTCGTGAGAAAGCATGGAACCAGGGGTTTGAAGACCTATATTTGTATCATAACTTTATAACCTTGGGAAAGTCAATCTTTCTGAGCCTCAGTTTTCTCAATTGTAAAACAGGGTAATAATACGTGCTGTTCACCTTTAGAGGACTGTTGTGGGGATCAGTGACAGAATGCACATAAATGGCTTTTGTAAACTGTGAATCATCAGTCAAACAAGACTTCCTTAATGCAGCCATGACTACAGTGGTGACTTTAGGAGCTGTGTCATATTGTGGAAACTTAAGACCTTAGCCCTTCTCATGTGAACTATTGGCAAGTAAGTCACATATGTGACATGATACAATTAATATTTTGGAGCTCCTCAGGCATCTTTTTGGTCATGCCCTTTTAAATTTCAACTTGTTGGCTTTAACCTAGGACTCCATCATTTTGAAATAATTTTGAGTTTGGATTTTGCCATTCACTGTGTTATTTACTTTTCTAATTTGTGTCACTTGATATCCCTGATGGCTTTTTCCAAGTTAATAATTAAAATGTTAACCAAAGAAAGTCTTGATCTTTTCCAATAAAAACCACATTAAGGTTGATTTAAAATCACAACAAATCAACTGTATACTCTTTGCTCCTGTTTTTTCAGCCAGTTCCAATGCCAGTTATGTAGATTTTACCTTCCCTTCCTGCTGATCTTAAAGACATTTCTTCTACTACCTAACTATGGCTGCATTCTTTTCAGACAAATTCTTGCTTTCATCACCATTGAGTCTACTTTGTTTAAAGTTTGTTCATAATCTCTTGATCCTCAAATCCAGTGGGCCCATTCTCAATCCCCAGCTTCCTTAAGTTCCTTAAAAGCAT